>SNQJ01S0028335.1:0-15208 GCA_010110895.2 Picea sitchensis
GTTGAATTCTAATTGATGAGTTTTTGTGCAAGAGGGAAGTTTTGGGAAAAAGAGCCCCACACTCATTCACCCCCCCTCTAAGTGTGGTAGGTGTGTCCAACACTCTTGTGAAGAACATCATCATATTCACCACCATTCTCGACGCTACCTTATCATCGGCGACAGTTTGTATTGTCATGGTATTGACACTATTCTACGATGTTTTTTAACTCATGAAGAGGTTGAATGTGTTCTTAATGACTGTCACCTTGGAGCATGTGGCGGTCACCTTTATGGGATGGCTATAGCTAAAAAAATGTTTATGTGTTGATGAATTTTGTTCCTCTATTTTCAAAGATTGTATTGAGGATGTCAAAAAAATCCCACCTTGCCAGGTTTTTCTTAAAAAGGCATGCACCCACCCCACTCCACTGCATCCCATTATTTCCATCGACCCCTTTGACAAATGGGACATTGATTTCATGTAGTGTAAGCCTACCTCAGACGGGGGGCACAGTTATATCATCGTTGTTGTTGATTACTTCACAAAATGGGTTGAGGCTATGCCTACCTTTATGAATGATGGTCATACTACAACTCTCTTTTTCTTCAACCACATCATCACTCGCTTTGGTGTTCCCCAAGGTGTTGTCACTGATCATGGGTCACATTTTCAAAACCAGATGATGAGTGAGTTACATGCCAGGTTTTCTCCATGAGAACTCATCCCCTTACTATCCTCAAGCAAACAGACAAATTGAAGCTATCAACAAAGTCCTTAAAACCATGATTCAACGTATGGTAGGGGAAAACAAAACATCTTGGCACTTACAACTTTTCTCCACTCTCTGGGCTTACCGCACATCAGTGAAAACCACTACTAGATTCACTCCTTTCCAGTTAGTATATGACATAGAAGCTATTTTACTAATCAAGTGTGAAATTCCCTTGTTGAAACTCAAAGTAGAACTCTTGCCTCACACTTCTGCTGAAGAAGAACACTTCCTACATCTGACTAGTTTGGATGAAACACGCCGTGATGCTACTCTCTAATGAGACGTATCAAGACATAATAAAGAATCTATACAACAATTCCGTCCTCCCTCGTACTTTTGCAGAAGGAGACTTAGTCCTCATTTATGACTAGGCTCATGATACATTAGGGACAGGTAAGTTATAACCTCTATGGTATGGTCCTTACATCATGAAACATGTTTTACATAGAGGTGACTATGAGCTAATTGACTACAACGAAATCTCCCTGGGTGAGCCCCAAAACAGGTTTTACCTTAAGAAGTACTATGCATAGAAAATATAGCATGTGTGCTTTGTACACTATTGTATTTTTTTGTTTTGGTGTGTCTTTTTCTCTTGCGTGAACGAGTTTTGTCTTAGCCCCTTATACTTTGTCTTGTGATTGCGTGTAGAGATGACAACTTCCTTTCCTCTCTTTGTCGGGTTTGCGGATGATGCTAGTCGACACACCCAGAATATTTTTTCTGCAGCTTGGGTCATTTAACACTATGATGAGTTGGTGATTTCAGAAGGTATTTGTCTAGGATCGACAACTAACAACATGGCCGAATATCAGGTTGTCATCAAACTTTTAACCGAGGCCTTCTCCCTAGGTATATCTCACATGATTATTAACCTAGACTCTCAACTTGTGGTCTGTCAACTTAATCAAATCTATGCCATCCGCAATCCTATATTATTGCATCTCCACCTACGAGTTTGTCATCTTGAAAGAATGTTTGATTTTATCGAATATAGACACATACCAAGAGGACTTAATACAACTTCGGATTCACTAGCCAATTATATCATGGATCGATATCTCACACATAGATGATTCTTTCATAAAGGAAATAAATCATATAAAATACATCACATGTAAATTAAACGCGTCACATAAAGACATTATTATTTGCAAACATCATTTGGTACTACAAAAACTTGGATATGTAGATATATACTATGTGATAGAAAATGTTTGGTTACATAAAAAAGGGTACATAGAAGGGAAATATTTTGGGTCCTCATGCCCATAACATTGTCAAACATACTATACCAAAACATCAGTAAGGTCCTAATCCTCCTGCATCATGTTTTGCTCTAAGTAGCACACTACTGCAGAGGCTACTCGTCTTAGTAGGGAGTTCAGGCTCTCAGGGATTCCCACGGTATGTCTTTGTAGATGAAAAGGTACGTCCCACCTCCTAAGAGGATGGACACCCATCCTGAGACCACAGAGGTTTCTCTCAACCTCTCAAAAACCCCTTGCCGCTACCTCATTCTCTACTGCTATCTAAGCATATCCATGATTCCCTAGTGCCTACATTTCTGTCGGACGTGTTGCTCCTCTGTCTGCGCGATGAAACAATACATATGTTAAACAACTCTTCTAAGTAGACATAAAAATAATATAAAATTAAAAATTAAAAAACACTTGACAAGATTTTTTGGTTTCTTACCTGACGCACCCCATTCCATTCCATCTGGAAGAACCAGGTCCATGCTGCCCCAGAAATCCACTATGGCATATGGGAATTCCTCTATGATAATCAATTGGTGTCTTAGCCAAGAAAAGAAGTCACTTGTAAATCTGAACTCTAACTTTGTCCCCAACCTCGGAGACAGACTCTTCCAATGCTCCATGCGTGGTTCACCCACTGGTCATATTGTTAGTGCAATCTGTGGTTGCATATGTGGAATACACTCTAGGAAGAACTAAACCAGAAACAAACCATATCCAAATTGCTTCCGTTGCCCCATCCTTCATCTAGAAATCTTCTCCTTCACATTTTGAAGGAATGTTGTGCTCCAATTAAACATAGTTGGCTCCAAACACTGTAAGGCATAATCCATATCTGATATCGATACTAGGTGTGTGCTGGTACTACTTGCCAAAATCATGATGGAAAACAAAATAGATTGAAGAGGTAGATCCCTAACATCTTTTATCGCAATCCTACCTCCCACCAATCTCGATCTTGAAATGCAATGATTTGCCAGGTATTCTTCTACAGGCACTGGAAGTGCCCTCTATCCAGATAACATAACAGGGGCCCCTCTCTTTGAGAGTTCGATCAGGAAACAAACATCTTCTAACTCAATGGTAAGAAATTGTGTCCCAATTTGGAATCCCTGTTCAGCAGTGTTCCATAACCCAATCATGTACTTAAGAAGGAGAACTTCCTTTTTCATCTTCTGCATCTTAAAAAACTTCAGGAGACCGTAATTCCTCAATGTGGACCTTGATTGGCGGTTTTGTAAAGAAGCCACATCATTGATATCATGCTCATGTTCTTTCCACTCAATCATGATTTTTTCCAAGTATAACCTGCAACCATCATCAACAAAAGGCCTTTAGTCATGTTACATTAACAATCTTTGGGTAAATTAAACTTTAAAATCACTTTGTTTGTGTTTGTCATGCCAACGCCCCCTTTATCCTTTGAGAAGAGAGATAGCGCTCACCAACTAGGCTCACTAGAGCATTGAGATTTCGAATAACACTCCCCCTAGCCCTTTAGGGGAGCGTCGAGCCTCTTTGGCCCTTGGGGCCTTCCAGGGCATCAAATTTAAAAGCAAAAAATTACCTAAAAACAAATTTTAAACCATGAAAAATGTTTGGAAGATGTTGAGGACCAACCTGATCCAAACAGAAGTAGAAATGGATGATTGTAGCTCCAACATCGATCACTCCAAGAATCGCCCTCCAAAGTCAACTTCCCCACTACTAGAAGTTTTGGCACAATTGAATTGGTAAAAAGCATTTTTTACCCCATATTACTATTATAGATTTCATTTTTTTCTAAAACCATAGTTAGTTTTGGTTTTGAAAATCATTTTGGAGACATTATTAATACTCTGGTATGCATTTTTATCACTATTGGTAGGTTTCGAAGTGGTTTTGTTCAATTTTTATCTTGTCGCATTAATGAGCATGGTCTTAGTTCCTTCTCACGCTTGAAAAAACATGAGAATGCAACTGAGTAAAATTTTATCTCTTTTTTAGACTCACATGGATACATGAAAAAGGAACCCCCTAGAGTCATATTTAAGCTCTTTTCAAACTCTCTAAATATGAAAAGATTGTTGAGTGATCTTGCTTCCTTTCCCACTCATTAAAAGGTTTGAAAGGGCGTCTTTCGAGTGATAATTTATCTCTTTTTCAGCCTCGCGAGACTAACATTACGAAAAAGGACAACCCTGGAGTCATCTTTAAGTTCTTTTTAGACTCTCTAAACATGGAAAATAATTGAGTTTAACTTCTCTAAACTCGTTAAAAAAATCATACATTGAAGGGCCCATATGGGACCAAACCCTTACTTCTTCCATTTCCTTAAACAAAGGAAGAGGGAATTACCTAAGGTGAGTTATATCGATCATGTGTTATCCTCCTTGAGCTCGTTAAAATAAAAAAAATGTACTCGTCTATATGGATGGGGGAAAAATTTGAAGGAATCAAGGCAAACAGTTTTTGAAAACATCGCATGTCACTATTACGATCACCCTTGAACATGACACTTTGTCTTTGCATACATTTTCATCTGTTTAACCTCTACATTGAACCAATCCACTGAGTTTCTTTACTCCTTTGAGTCACCTGAGGAAAGTCACAGTATCCACTGCATCATCATATTTTGGTCCATGTCGTGTTTCTGTTGTTGTGCCTCAGTGTTCAAGGGGAGTATCTTCCTTGAGAGTCAACCATCACAAATTTCCTATTTCAACACCCGTGTCAGTCCGTTCTCATCTGATTCACCACCTTATATCTCTATGAAAATTTTGTGTCATTGATCAGGGATACATCAAGGCCCTCCTTCGACGAGTCTATTCCCGTTGACTTCAACACATTATCTGGTAACTAGACTTAGAAACTAGTTAGTACCTTGGGACTTGCATGCCTCAATGGAAGGCCTCCTCACTTCCAATAGTAGGTTTACATCATTGACCTATGATCGGATGATTCCACAAATGTTCGACTTCATCTCATTTATTCACATTCACTGGAATGTACCAGGGTACCTTGGGAATCATTGAAATCAATGGTGATTTCCCTCACACTTGTTAATGATTTACCTCATTGACTGATAATCAAGTGGTTTCTACCATGTTCGACATCAGGACATCTATTCACATGGTTAGATTCATACTACATTGGGATCGGTAAGAAGACCTTGGGTTGAGTGATCACTCTAATATATACTTTTCCAAAGTTGTGACAGAGTTTCTTTTGAGAATATTGACACATATACTATCACACAGATCCACTTTTTATTGGTCTGTGGCTATGTCTTGTCGTCTCGTAGATCCACTGTGTATTTTTCATGGCTATGATCAGTTCATGTCATGGAATTATAGATCCACATTGTATCTTTGGTGGCTATACCACTTTATCAATAGAATTATGGATCCATATTGTATCTTATGGAGGCCATACCTTATAAGTCTTTATCACTCAAGCATAGGTATGCATGCCTTAGGTTTGAAACATAACATAAAATTTGTTTGATGGTTGTTTTCATCTTTGACCAGGTTCTCCGAGTCCATACCCTTGCTTGAAAAATTCGATAAAGTCCTTCATTCATCAGTTTCCATCTTCTAACTTCACACTTTGGTGGGCAATTTGCTACACATAAAAATTACTCACTTCAATGATGACCTACTTTCGTCATTACAGGTGTCACAAGTGTCACAAATATCATACTGTCATCTTTCCTATGTCGTATCTTGAATGACATCACAAGAACACTTGAGACATCCTCAGAGACTAGTTAAAAGAAGGATATGTCATTTTATGAAGAGTACAAATCTTTTTCCTTGAGAAAGACCACTTGAAAACCATTTTTGAAGGGAAGCGCTCCTTACCTTCCTTTGGGGGAGCATTGCAACGCTTTGTGCACCATTCTGGGGGAGCATTGTGTTGTTGAGGAAATCAGGGGAAGATCCCCCTTATCTTTGAACTCAGTTTGATTAGAATCTGAGGTCAAGGTTGGATATTAGGGAGGATCCACACCTGATGGAGAAATATCCTCAACCTATCC
The DNA here is from genome assembly GCA_010110895.2 of Picea sitchensis. Lineage (NCBI taxonomy): Eukaryota > Viridiplantae > Streptophyta > Pinopsida > Pinales > Pinaceae > Picea > Picea sitchensis. The sequence continues at coordinate 6,033 of SNQJ01S0028335.1, forward strand.
CAAAAATCTCTAAGGTGGTTAGGCATCTCAAAGCCTATATAAGGAGGCCTCCTCATGGTGAAAGGGGGAGACATTGAAGGAATCAAAATTATGATATCATAAGGTATAATAATCAGTGAAAGTATAGTCATTTTGATCATGGAACTTTTGAGCAAGGGTTTGGACAAAGAAATCTTGGTGAGGTTGTTGCATCTGCATCAACAGTTGTAGGCACTTTGCTTTGTTTTCATTATTATTATATATATGTATATGTGTGTGTGTGTGTGTGTGTGTGTGTGTGTGTGTGTGTGCTTGGCCTGTTTCCTTCAATGTTGTGTATGTTTCATGAGATTTTTTCTTTTAATAGATCTATTTTGAAGCTAATCATGGTAGAATAGGAAGTATGTTTTGTTGTTGCTGCTCATTGGATTGCAGGACCTTCTGAAGAGCTTGGAGATCAATATCATCTTGGATCGAGCAAGGAAAACTGTCATTAAATGTATTTATACTCATTTATTCTTCTTCCTTGAATAGTTTAGCTTCGTTAGAAGGAATTTCAGTGTCCAACATTAGCACCTTTCTATCTTGGTTATAGAGGTCTAGATCCAAGAGGAAGTTCACCTGTCCGCAGGGGGATTTTCCTGTAACAACAATTACGCTCATTCGTAAGAAGATGATTATAATGAGGCTATGAAGGCATTTTTACAATAAACAGGAATTCCAGAAACCCTAGACATCCAAAAAACTAACCTTAGGAGATGAAGCGCCAAAAGTCATGTGGGCCACGTTTGGGTAAGTTAGTACATCAACTTCCCTGGGTCGTAACTTTTACATATGATCTCTGTTTTAGGCACATGATATCTCGTTGGAAAGGTATTGTCGAGGAGATTCATTTTGGGGGAAATATTGAAGGAACTTGCATATTGCAAACCCGTTTTTCCAAAAAAACTTTGTTTAGGGCCTCAAAATGGCCCCGGAAGTTAAAAACTGCTAAAAATAGTAAATTACCAAAATTGCCAGAAAACTGTTTTGAGCTAGTTGGAAGAGGTGGGTGGCCATCGATATCCACCTGGATCAACATATTAATATGTCATTTTACTATTACTATTATTATTATTATTATTATTATAATTAGTCCTTTGTATTTGTATTGAAATGTTTGCATACCGAAGGTTTAGATCATTGACACTTTTTTTGAGGTTCCTGAATAGGCCTGACAACTTAAATGTTTACATAGGACGAGGTCATGAAACATGCCTAACAACTTAAATGTTTGCATACTGCGAGGTCCTTATACATCCTGACAGCCTTAAATGTTTACCTAAATAGGCTTATCGGAGTACATTTTTCCTCAAAATTTTCCATACAATGTTGCAATGAATTTGGACAATATTGTTGTCCATCGCCAATTGAATAGGCATTGTATGTTTCATACTTCTTCTAGGCTTGGAATGCAATTTGGTCATCATTGAAGCTACATACATTTTTTACTGGTTCAGTTGGTAATTCTTCTTCGTTGGTTTGTCGGTTGTTGCTTGTTGTTGTTTGGTTCAACTTTGCAAGGTTGGGGACCTGCGCTTGGAGTTGGACCTGTTGGTGCTTGTTGATTTCTTTTGTTTACTTCAAATTTGAATGGTTGGGGTCCTGCATTCACAGTTGGATCTATTTTTTTTTTACTTTGCGGGGTCGAGGTGCTACACCCACAATTCGACCTGTGCTTTTGTCATTCATTGTTTTGGAGTAATTTTCGATGCCATAATATCATTTTCTATTCCTTCTTTGTTGTTCAATGTTTGCAGTTTGCAAGTAAGAATGTTTTCTTATTTCTAATAGCATGCTCATCATATGTTTCTGATTCCTTTTGTGCTTCAGTTGCACTTTGTTAATCGTTGGAGATACATATGTTGTTTGTTGGTTCGGTGGTTGTTGTTTGTTCTTTGGTACATCGATTGTTGTTTGTTGTTTTTTGGCTCAAGTTTACGAGTTTGGGGACCTGGGGCTACGATTGGGCATGTTCGTGCTTTATCGTTGGTTTGTTGCTTGTTGTTTTATTTTGTTCACTTCGACTTTGCAGGGTTGGGGTCTTGTGCCGACAGTTTGAGTTTTTTTTTTCACTTTGCATTTTTCAGTTCCTGCACCCGCGAGTGGACCTGTGGTTCTGTTGTTTTTCATTTCTGGCGAAGTCGAGATATGGCACCTGTTCCATGCCCACTTGTTCTGCTGTAAAATTTTGTTGATACTTCAGTGTTGACATGATACTTCTGTTGTCTTTTTGTTAAGATAAAACATGTGTGAAACACACTTATTAACCATATATGGTGAAATGTGCCCATATCAAAATACAAGATCTTTATCCTCTACACAGACTAGTGTGACCATGATACAATTTGTCTTGTACTTGAGGTATGATATGTACACAAAAGATACTACATAATTATATATCCATGTCTGGAAGCATATCTGGATACTTTTCCATAGAAAACCAAAATCATTTACCTATGGCCATGCAATTTCTTAATATTTTGTGGCTTGTAATATATTTTTCGGCAGGGAAAGAGTTTATATATTTACAACCATGGATGGATAAAAGAAAAGGTTCATGTTTCTAACTATCTTTTATTCTAACTGTTGATTTTGATTTACTGTATGTACATATTACTTGTTCTCCGCTGCATAACAACTTCCATTCATGTTCATTGTATTTTGTGCATTCCCACATTCAAACAAACAGAATAGCTGGAGAAAACGAAGGAGCCTTAATTGCAGTGGCGGATGAGGAGATAGAAAGGTACATTCTTGTACTGTTATTTCATATTCTGTTCTTTTCTATTTCATTTATTATATGTATATGTGTTCACCTAGTTTATTGTATGTAGATATTGCATACCTTACTACATAATAACTTATCTTCATGTCCTTTGTATTTCATGTACCGCTACATTGAAAAAATTCAAACTCTGTTTATTTTTTCTTTACATGTCTTCTTGCATACTAACTTCCTTCATGTCCATTGTATTTTTCTTGCATTGCTACATTTAAACAAACAAAGTGGTTGAAGAGGACGATGGTCTCTTTGGCACGAATGTAGCAGAGGACTTACATAGGTGCATACCTGTACTCTTATTTCATATTCTAATGTTTAGTATTTCATTTATTGTATGTGTTGGAGCCACCTTTTTCAACTGGTTTAAATGTAATTCTTAAAATCAAAGGTTGGTCTTTAAGTTCTCTTTTACTTCATGACATTTACCCACTAAAAATCTCAGTAGTCTTGACATGCGAAGTAGCGAGGGCCATTATGTTCCTAAGTCACCACCTTTAACCGTTAAACAAGATTTTTCACTTTTTGTACCTCGGGATATCGTGCTTCAGGAGTTACAAGTCACATGGTTTACAAGCCCCGATGCGCGAAGTCACAATTTTTTTTTTTAAATCTTACCTCAGGTTAAAAGCCGAGAGTAAATTTCCTTAAACCCTGGTCAAGTGTTGTCGGGGTTTCGCATCTCAGCATTCACTCTCTCCAAAAGCCTTACCATCATAACTCCGATAGGTGAAATCGTGAAACATTTACATAAGTTACCCGGGTTAGTGTCAAGGGTGAGTAGTTTTTAACCATGGTTAAACTCTGTCAGGATTTCGCGACTCGGCATACGCTCCTCCCAAAAACTATATCTTCGAAGCCCTGAGTCGTGAAGTCGTGATATTACTTAAATATTGATTAATTAAACACTTAATCCAGTTTACATTTTTGCTTAACTAAATCGCATCATCGCGATCTCGGGATTTCATGACTCAACATATGCTCCTCCCAAAAACTATACCTTTGAAGCCCTGAGTCGCGAAGTCGCGATATTACTTAAATATTGATTAATTAAACACTTAATCCAGTTTACGTTCTTGCTTAACTAAATCGCATCATCGCGATCTCAGGATTTCGTGACTCGACATACGCTCCTCCCAAAAAATATACCTTCAAACCCTCGAGTTGTGAAGTCGCGATATTACTTAAATATTGATTAATTAAACCCTTAATCCAGATTACGTTTTCTCTTAACTAGATCGTGTCATCGCGATCTCAGGTTTTAGGGGCTCGAAGGGTTAGAGTGAAATCTCTGGATACGGTGAACGCCGAAAGGTTGATTAAAGATTAAGAAAACCTAATTAAAGAAACTAAGCCAACTTAATCAGTGCATTAATACAAATTTTAACATGCATCGTCGACAGGATAAATTTAAATGTTTTTCACCAACTTATATCACGACCCATCAAAATTTATGGCATTTATTTGAAATAAGTTGAAGTGACAGGTAAAGATATTGTTTTTATTGCTAAAATATTTTCCCTAAAAATTATTTGACTGTTCTGTTCATAAGGACGTCGGTGTTTTAAATGGTCGAAATATAGAGTTATTTCTCTCATTGCTTTCAAATTTCATTTCTATCTTGTGCAAGGAAGATTTTCTCGTCAGGCTAATTTTTGTATGTATACACATTTTTACTGCAGGAGAGCTAAGTCACAGTCCTCTGTCATGGCCCCACGAAAAGTGTCCAAGGAAATTGCTGATAGTTTAGGGCAAGGCTCAGATAACGTTTATGATACTTCACCCCGAAGTGTTGATTCTGTCAGAACCTAGTCATACATCTCCGAGGTTTTGTAGTTCAAATTGGTGAACTGTTCAGACGACTCCAGTAATAATGAGAGGAACGACTTGGCCACCAAATACAAGATCGTCGTTCAAGTGGAAATGCATAATATAGTGGCCATGCCACAACTCCTGCCCTACTATGATATGATCCGATGGGCATTAGATCATGTGGATATCCTGACTAGAACCATTATCAGCGAGCAGAAGGTGACCATTAGGACTTTCAGACCAGAACATTTGCAGGTGATGTGGAAATTGTCACCCACACCAAACTTCTCACACAATGTCGAGTTTCTAGAAGGTTTTAAGAAGAAAGAATGCGAACAATACGGCAGAAGACTATCTGATCTGATCAAATATTGGGTCTCACACCCCGCTAAGTTCAAGGTGGAAGGTAATGGAGTTTATTCAATCTCTTCCCTGGAACCACAATTCAAATACATAGCAATGATGACCTGTAGATTGTATGGGAGGGAGGACACCACAAATTTCTCTCTCCTGTGGGTGCCTCTGATTCATACAGTCGCTGAAGGTTGTTCCTTTGACTCGGCCAAACTTTTGTCAGACAGCCTAACCAGTCAGATTACGGAATATCAGATGCAGACGACGAATGGGAATGTCGCTTCATTCTTTATGTCTACATATATCATGGATGTCGTTTGTTATATGACGCTTTTTCCCCTAATGAGCTGGAGTTGGACTCCATCTGATGTTGAGCCTATCCATGTATACCATTCAAAACTTTGGGAGGATAAGGCCACCGACTTCATATACGAGATTTTCAATTGGGTAATAGTGTCGATGCATGTCACCATATTTGGTAATCCACCGCCCAAGATTTCAGATAGCATCGCGGCCAACTTGAGCAATGTGGCCGATTGGTACGTAGAGGCAAAATTTTCATACATCATGGTTTTTGGTGCCTCTGTTCCTCCATACGCTCTACCATTATTTATACCAGATAGAATGGTTTATCACGAAATTGCTAGGCAAACCGTGATTAGTGGGATAAGCAAAGAGCTTAAAGGATTTTCGAAAAAGGTATGGCCACCCTTCCCTATTCATTTGAATACCTATTCTTTATTACATTTCGAACACACAAAGGCTGAGGCAGTAGCCTTGGAAGATATTAAATTCATCCACATTGAGTTCAAGAAATACGACCCACACAGGGTCGTAAGTAATCACATGGCTAGTTGTGGTCTTAAAAGATATGAACATGAGAATTCGCCTCATGAATATATTTTTTGAGGCGTAAGATCCTATGCAGAGGTCTTGAGTCGGATACAAGCCCTGTCACCCGAAGAGATGGCTGATTTTTTCAAATTCCAGAAACACCGGCAGAGCTTCCTTCCCCAAGTCTTACAGGGTAAAAACTCGATGACTCTAGATGTACAACAAATGGAAGCCAAGGGCTCCAAAGATTCAACACTTGACCGAGAAGAACACCAGGAAAAGAAGAAGCAAACTAGGGTCCCGAAAAAGGAAGCCGAGACTCCCAACCCTACAAGAAAACCAACCTCGGTTAATACTCTAGGGAAATCATCCAAGCAGACCGACAATCCCATCGTTGTTGTTACTCCCCTACAATCCACAAAGGGGATCCCAGATGCAGGTTGGATTTTCGACAAGGAACTATCGCCCATAACTATGGAAGAGTTGCCTCTGAAGGAATTTTTCTTCGATAAGAAGAGAAAGGTTGTTGTAAAACAAGAGATTTATCAAGAAGCAGGCAAGGTACCCAAAAAATTTAAAGTCTTAGCCGATGGAAAAGACATGAAAAAGCAAGAATTTGCAACTTAGATAGCAGGGACATTGGGGGCTTTTGCTATGGCCAACCAATATTCTGTCGAGTCCCTAAAAGATCATTTGAAGCGGAAAAGCCGCTTAATCAATACTTTAGAGGCTAAACTGGCTACAATGGAGGCAACTGCCAGAGATCAAGTGAATTCGGGTATAGAGCAAGCTAGAGCATCTGATCAAAAGGAAATCGAGTGACTCAAAACCGATCTCGAACAAACACGGCAGGTGGCCCAGATCAACCAATCACAGAAAATCCAACAAGAAGAATTGAAAGAGCAGCTATAGGCCAAATTAAATTTCGTCGAAAGCTAGGTAATAGATATCGGGATATTTCAATCCCAAGCCATAGAAATCCGAAAAAGAGTATCAGCAACTCAGCAAAATTTACTTGCCAAGGTGGAAACTATTCAAAACAACTGCCAACTCGTTGATCAAGTATTGGAAAACATCTTTTCCAGAGAAAAAGAAGTTGGGGCGGCTTGGGTCACTTTCCAAGAGGCTGTTATAGCCATGACAAAAAGAGAAATGGGCAGTAGTTTCAGGTTTTCCATCCTAGAATAGACTCGAGGTAACATCTTGTTGAAGGAATGGGAACGTAACATATCAGAAGGCAGACAACATGCTAAAGAGGTAAGAAAGTCTTGTGAAGAAATTTTTGGCTTCGTAGATGGGAGTTCATTGGGTCTTGATAGTGAAAACAGTACTGAGACACTGGGCCAGATCAATATAGCTAAACACTTGCTCAATATCAAGGAAAATGAGGAAAGAGAGTTGGCTGAAATATCACAGACAACCCAGACAGATATAGTTCAATTAGACAGATGGATAATAAAACCAAGTGTACTTTTATGTTCTATTAGCACTGAAGACCGACAGGTAGAAAGAAAGTTTCCATAATTAGTGAAGGATTGTTACACTTTTGAGGCAAATAATCAAGCAGAACCTTCCAGGGTGATAGCCCAGTTGGTGGAGAAGTGCATCACTTGCACATAGCAGGAGAAGGGGCAGTCTTCAGGTACCAAATAAAGACATGTGTCTGCCTGTTCTATTTTTAGAACCTGAAGTTTAAAGAAAGGAAGGTGATCCATCTTCCCAAAAGAGGACAAAGGCAAAGAATTGAAATGCTTAAATCTCCTTTTTTGTAATCGAAAAACTATTGTGACGATTGAAATCTTAGCATACAAAAGTTGTGTAAATATGTAATTAGAAGAAAGAAAAGAGGCTGGACCATTTTGGTCGATTGTAATAGAGACTATCTCTTTTTTGAATTAATACAAAGCAATCTGAAGACTCCTGATTCCATCAAGACTGTGTTATGAGTTTGTTTCCTCTGTGATTTCATATTCAATTTCATTTCGCTTATATATGTCTGATGAATGTTTCATTGCAATTTAGTAAAACCTCTACTATGGTAATAAATTTTTAGGCGTCTATATCGTTTATAGTTTTTCCTCTGTATCAGCTATTAGCAGGTACAAGACCTGTGAACCCTCTAGATTGTCATATTTTAAGCTTCGTCAGATTTCTTCTTATATTATTTTCTTCTTCTGTTTACAGGGTGAGATTCTCCCTTGATAGGAGCCTCGCGTTATAGACAGCTTAATGTTTTTCTCACATTTCACACACCATTTATTTAAAATATAACTCAGTTACGGGAAAAGGCCTTTGGTTTGTATTTTATCTTTAATATTGGATTCAAAAGATCTCTTTCATAATATCAAATTGATACAGCATCTAAATCTTTGAACTCTCCTTTAATTTTCCTATTCCTCTATGACTATCCCCGTTGTAAGACAACCTAATATTGAACACGGCTTATCAAACTAAATACATATCTCTTTAAACCTTTTCGATACTATACTCAAAACAACCACCACCTGGGTAGAACTTGAATGTTCATGGGCCACAATTGAACGAGATATAAACATCGAGGAACAGTTGGAAGCGTAACAACGACAATCTGGAAATCATCCTTAGCTTCCTTTCCCGAAGGTTGATTGCTTTCCCTTTTTTTTTATCATTTACTCACTTTTGGATGTCTAGACACTATACTTTCTAAGCCTTAAGTACATACTCTGGAACAACAATATGTGTATTTTTTCTACTTGTTCTACTGCTTTGCACCTTTTTTTTTTTCATTGTATGTATATACTACATATCTTTCTTCTTATTCTCAAGTGAATTGTATTCTCTTTGCTGCTACATTGAAATAAATAAAACTACATTTCTTTCTTTTACATGTATATATCCATACTAACTTGCCTTCATGTCCACTATACGTTCGACATTGCTACCTTGCAAGAAACATATTGGTTGGATAGGAAGATGAATTCTTATATGCGACAACAGAGGGGTCTGTGGTACAATATTTGAAAAGGTATACCAACTGTGCTAGTAAATTAAACATGCAAAATAGGTGGGAGCATATAATATTGGACTATAAAACGATGATTTGGAAACAATGGGCCTTTGTGCCCTCCCCATTTCTAATTTTTTCATTTTTCTATTATCCATTTTTTTCCCTCTTTCTTTGCTTAGTCGTATTTCTGAAAATGCCTTGGTGCGTGAGTTGGCGGACTCACGGGTTCACATTTTGTTAAGAACCAAATATCAATATAGCATAGAAAAACCTCAGAATAAGTACCCAATGCCTTGAAAAAGAGATAATTTTAGATAATAAGCCTCTTCGAGGGGGAAACCTCCTTTTACCCCACATAAATGTTCAAGTACAAGATGATTCCAAATGAAA
>SNQJ01S0028335.1:23618-36032 GCA_010110895.2 Picea sitchensis
GAGTGTAAAAAAAAATGTATATATAAATCTGGGCCCGAGGGCCAAGATCCATATCCACGTAACCTGCAAGCCAAGCAAAAAAAAACAACAAGAAATTTTAACACTAGTTATAAATAAATAGACACACACACACACACACATATATATTGAAATATACAGAAGAAGTATACAAGAAAAATATGTATAATAAATTATTGGGTATTATTGTCAACAAGCCCCATCTATATGTCACTTAGACTAAGGATCAACAACATCAAGCACATATGTCCAAGAACTAATGTACACGAATCTCACAAGGGGAGATAATATTACAGGCCTTACAAAGGGGAGATAAACCGCGAGATTTACATGGTCGGGTCCTCGACAGAAATCTATGGCTTTCTGAGACGTCATAAATTCGAGTAGCACAACACCGATGCTGTAAACATCACTCTTATCGGTGAGCTAATAAGTTTTGTAGTATTTGGGAACTAAGTAGCCCAGGGTTCCCTAACCGTAGGTGGAGATATGGGTTAAATCTGTCTCTGCAAGCCTGGAAAGGCCAAAGTCTACGACCTTGGCATTCAGTTTATCGTCGAGGTGAATATTGGAGTGTAGGATGAGGAATGGATATATGCAAGGCCTTTTATGACTAATTCCTCGAGCTAACACATAAAAACAACACAAACATTCAACAAAGATCAAAACCTTAATTGAAAACATAAAATCTATTGCCTTGGGTTGCACCAGTCGGGAATCGAACCCGGGTCTGTACCATGGTAGCGTACTATTCTACCAATAGAGCATTGGTGAAGATAATTGCAGCACACAATACAACAAAATGCCAAATCCATGAGGGATACCACCACAACATTCTTTTCTCAAGGTTGTTGCGCACTACACGCTTCGGCCAAGACCAAACCCAACACTCAAGTCAAGTCAATCCTTAAACCTCGAGGTAAGAGTAGTCCACACAGTAGACTAGTTTTGAACAATGCGTCCAGCTAAGACCAAGCACCCAAGACACAAGACAAAGGAGGATAGCTCACGAAGGAAGATCACATGGGGCGACCACACCAGCACCTCCTCTGTGCATGGGTCCTCCTCTACCACCAGGACCGAGAGAGAGGGGGGCGACCACAAATTTCTTGTTTGTCCCCATCACAATGCAGTAGCAAGAGTGGTGTCGATTTCCAGCAGTCTCAATATTGAATCCACCGCGAATAAACTTTTCTAAGAAGGAGAGACCTCAACCGCAGTTGCAGAGTGGGAGAGATGACAGAGGAAGGAGCGTTATGAGAGAAAGAGTCGGGGTGTAGGGTTTTGGGTAATGAGAGAGGGGGAGGGGGGGGGGCACGTGGGCCTCATGCAAGGACCCACGATGCCCGACTTTGATTTTTAAAATTTAAATGATTTTATTTTTTATTTATTTTTATTTAAATTATTTTATTTTATTTTTAATTCTTTTAAATTTTAATTATTTTAAACATTCTTTTAAAAAAAATTGTTTTGATTTAGTTTAAATGTTAATTATTTTAAATTATTTCAAAATTTTAATTATTTAATAAATAAAAATATCAAACTATTGATATTAAAACTAAAAAGGATTAAAAGAAAACTAAAGTGATTAATTAATTAAAACGATTAATTAATTAAGTGATTAATTAATGTTAATATGTACTTAATTATGATACTAATAATAATGTTAATTTTATGGATTAGATTAAATGTGTTGATATAGACTATTGAAACTTAGGTTAAAGTTTAGTCTAGGTTACTGGGTTATAATAATTAATCAACATTGTATTTAACACTCTTTAATTAGTTTTCAAATCTCTAAGGACTTAAGGGGTAAGTGACACTTATTGGTGAGTACATCACATTGCTAACATAGTTGGAAAGGCAAGGGATTTAACAACTATTCTGAAAAAAGTTACAAACCTTAGAGGCTTTTGACCCTAGCCTTTAGCCACTTACCCTAAAGAGAGTAACATCTGTTTATAGACAAGTAAAAAAAAATTACGCCTAACCCTATGTTTACAAGTATAAGTTGAGCGAATGTGAACTGCCTTAGACTCTTCCCTGACAAGAATTTGGTTTGATGTAGATTCAATTATTCAATATGGTTAGGACTCAGGGAATTCAAGACCGAGGGGCATCATCGCAAGGACCGCCAATGTCGGTGCTGCCACCACCATCACCTATATTAGCTCTCATTTTGCGCTCTTTGGAGGCTATTAATGAGACTTTAAAGGGGTGTCAATCAATATATGTCGAAGTGGAACCCCCACCATCTATAGTGGGTAACCCTAAAGCGTAGAGGGACTCAGAGGGAGGGCCTCCACCTAAGAACATCACAAGATAACTACAGAAGATCAAACTCCCAGAGTTTTTTGGGGGTCGTGCGAGTGAATGTGCGAAGGCATGGTTGGAAGGAATGACATGATGTTTCTCCTTAAGAGACTATGCTTCCACATCAAATGAGAAAACAATAATGTTTCAGTTGAGGGACAATGCCTTGAATTGGTGGGGTAACCTGGAGAGGCAGTTGTACCTTACCCTAGACACCATCTCATGGGAACTTTTTGAGAAAAGGTTCTGGAGGAAATATTTTTTGGCTTACAACGAGGAACAACAGGTGGGAGAATTTCATGCTCTAGTTCATGAAAATAGGACCATGGAAGAGTACAGTATCAGGTTCATGGAGTTGGAAAAATATGTCTTGTACATGGATACTGATCAACGACAAGAAGAATGTTTTGTTTATGGTTTAAACCCTAAGTTAATGGCCATTGTACGAATGGGGAAACTGTTGTCAGTAGCGGAAGCAGTGGAAAATGCATGCTATGTAGAGGAGCATATGAGCTTAAACAGAGGTATGAGATCAAACTTTCCACAACATCCTGGATTCGTGGGGAAGGCCCCTAGGACCTTCTCTAGGGGAGGGAGCTCTAGGCCGCCTCCTTATGGTAATAGAGTCACACCTAGGATAGTTTCTACAGGTATTTAAATGGTAGCAAGTGCAACATCCCACTCATCACCAACGACACAGGAAGGTCCATGAACTTCTCAGGGAGCAACAAGTAGGGGTAGGGGCTCCAGGGGAAGGAACTCATTTCAAATACTGTCACATGGAAGTATGGAGGTTCCACCTCGTGTGAAGCATTGGGGGTGTGGAGGACCCCATTACCAGCGTGACTGCCTAGAGTTGCAAGTATGATTTGTGCATAGATAAGGAAATTCCTCGATGGGAAGAGAAAGTAGTAGCCACCAGATTTATGCAGCGATTAATAATCACCAGGAAGAACATCAATCCACAGTGGTGGAGTCGTCAAGTAAACTAAATCATGGCAATGTTAAAATTTTGTTTTATTTTGGTGCTACAGATAGTTTCATTTCACCATTTTCATTAGAAAAGTGTGGGTTGGAATCCTATGAGCATGATGACTTTAAACAAGTCGAGATGGATCCAGGGGAAAAACAAGCGGTAGGACCTAGCTTTGATAATTGTCTAGTATACCTGGGAATGTGTACTACTAGGTTGAAGGTATACATCACTGCTCTGGGGAAGTATGACCTAATCATTGGAATGGATTGGTCAGAATCCCATCGAGCTATGGTAGATTGTTTCGCAAAAAGGCTGCTTTGTGTTGACGATGAAGGAAGGCCAGTAGAGATCCATAGTGTACGAAGGAAGGTGTCTCTATGATTTATCTTGACCATGAAGGTTAAATGTTTCATGAGGCAAGGGTGTCGACTATATGTAGTGGTAAGTCAATGAAATGAAAGGACTCTCCTTGGATCAGTACCCAGTATTGTCGAAGTTTAAGGATGTTTTTCCGAAAGATTTGTCATGGTTACCTCCTGAGAGGGAGCTTGATTTTACCATTGAGTCTAAACCTGGTGCAGAGCCACTTTCCAAGACTCTGTATAGGATGAAAGCACTAGAAATGTGTGAGTTGCAGATGCAGTTGAAAGAACTACTCGACTTAGGGATAATAAGGCCTAGTCTCTCACCTTGTGGTGCACCAGTAATTTTTGTGAAGAAGAATGATTGTTCATTATGACTGTGTATAGATTACAGGGACTTGAACCGTGCTATAGTGAAAAATAGGTACCCAATGCCATTGATAGATTATATCTTTGATCAGATGAAAGGAGCAACGGTGTTCTCAAAAATTGATTTGCGATCAGGGTATCACCAGTTAAGGATTAAGGAAGGTGATATTCCTAAAACTGCATTTTGAACTCGGTTCGGGCATTACGAGTTCGTTTTATTACCTTTTGGTTTGACCAATCCGCCAACAGTATTCATGAGCCTCATGAATGGTGTATTCCAAAAGTACTTAGACCACTTTGTATAGGTCCTTCTAGATGATATCCTCATCTATTCCAAGAACGAAAGAGAACATGAGGAACACTTGCGAGTGGTTTTGTCCTACCTTAAAGAGAACAAATTGTATGGAAATTTGTCAAAGTGTTCCTTCTTCCAGAAAGAAATTCACTATTTAGGTCATATCATTTCCAGTGAAGGAATCTTTGTGGACCCAAAAAAGGTAAAGGCCATTATGGAATGGCCAGTGCTGAAAAATTCTCATGAGGTAAGAAGCTTCATGGGTCTAGCAAATTATTATCGAAGATTTTTGGAAGGGTTCTCTAAAATAGCGAAACCCATCACCACTTTGCAGTGTAAGGCGGTCATGTATGAATGGACAGAAGAATGTGATAGTGCATTCATCGATCTGAAGAGGTTACTAACCAGTGCAACAATTCTATGAGTGTCGGATATGGAAAAATACTTCATAGTATGCATGGATGCCTTAAAGCAAGGGTTAGGGACCGTGCTAATGCAGAATGGAGGAGTGGTAGTGTATGCGTCAAGGAAGTTGAAGCAACATGAGGATCTTTATGCTACTCATGATTTAGAGTTGGCATTTGTAATTCTAGCTCTGAAGCCTTGGAGGCACTATCTAGTGGGGTGAAATTTTGAGCTCAAAACAGACCATGGAATTTTAAAACATCTCTTCACTCAAAGGGATCTTAATGCTAGGCAATGGCGATGGAGTGAGTTTATGAGTGAGTACGATTTTGGAATTTTGTACATGAAGGGAAAGGATAATGTGGTCGTAGATGCCTTGAGTAGGAGACCATGTATCTTCTATTTGGTACCCTTAAAAGTTAATCTGAGGGAGCGTGTTTTGATGCAAATCCTTGGATATAGTTGGTATTTAAAGGTTACTTCAACCCTCCAGAGTGGCAGGCAATTAGATCCAAAGTATGAAGGATATAGCCTAGAAGCAGATGGACTATTAAGATATCAAGGAAGAATTCAAAGCATCATACTAAAGGAAGCCTATAGAACACTTTATTGTGCGCATCTAGGTGTGAAGAAAATGTATGCAGACATGAAGAATATTTTCTTCTGGGTAGGCATGAAGCGTGATGTAGTCCATTTCGTCGCCAAGAGCCTAGAGTGTCAACAAGTGAAAGCCAACCACCACCACCTGGAAGGTCTCCTACAACTGCATGATGTCCCTATGTCTAAGTGGGAAGTCATTTCTATGGATTTTGTTGTGGGAGTGTCACTTACATCACATAGACACAATGTCATTCTTGTGATACTTGATAAGTTGACCAAGATTGCTCATTTTATTCTAGTTAGAGACACCTACGATGTCACTGATGTGGCATGCATGTTTGTAAGTGAGGTCATCCGTTTGCATGGGATATCCAAGAAGATCATTTCAGATAAGGACACCAAATTCACTTCTAGGTTTTGGACAAGTTTGGAGTCAACGTTGGGGACTTAGTTGAACTTAAGCACAACTTATCATCCTGAAACAGATGGGAAAACTGAGAGAGTAAATCAAGTTATGGAAGACATGCTTAGGATGTATGTAATGGATAATAAAACCCATTGGGAGAAGTACCTACCTTTGGTAGAGTTCTCCTACAATAACAATTTTCATAGCTCCATCAAAATGCCACCCTACGAAGCTTTGTATGGAAGGCCATGAAGAACACCATTGAGTTGGGAAAGGTTAGAAGAACGAGTAACAGTTGGGCCAGAATTGATTCAAGAGATGGAGGAACAGGTGATTCAGATTAGGCAGAGACTAAAGGAAGCACATGATAGACAAAAAAGTTATGTTGATGCACATAGGACTGACCGAAGTTATAAAGTGTGACATCAAGTTTTCATTCGTATCAGTCCTAATAAGAGTACCATTCAGTTCGGGAAGGGGAAAAAGTTGTCACCTCAATTTATAGGGCCGTTCAAAATCCAAGAGAGAATTGGACCCATTTCCTATCATCTCGTACTGCCACCCCACTTGCATAAAACTCATAATGTTTTTCATGTATTTGTTCTACGTCATTATAATGTTGTTGACGAATCTCATAAACTAAATTGGAAGGAATTGTAGGATTCAGACGCAGGAACCCTTACGGTAGAACCATTACGCATATTGGACCATAGGGTCTGTCAACTCAAGAATTATCTGGTAGACCAAGTTAAGGTCCAGTGGAACAAGTATATCCTAGGATCTGCTACTTGGGAGGATGCCGAGACATTACGATGAGATCATCCCTTACTTTTTTGACCACCTCTAGAATATGTTTCTCGACGGTTGGATGTATGTAATGTCACCTTTTGACTTAGACAACTAGAATTACCTAAGGCCTAATCACCTTTATTTTCTATTCACGGTGAAACTATTAATTATACAATTGAACTTTTAAGACGTATGAACCTATGTGAATGTCAATTCTATGAATGTTTAACGTTATTTGAATGACAATGGATATTATGCAATCTATTGTGTGAATGACAAATCTATGAATGTTTAATGTTATTTGAATGATGATGGATATTATGCAATCTATTATGTCAATGACAATTCTATTAATGTTCTCAATTGTAATAATATTATCTATTCATATATTATACATTATTCCTACATGGATTATTATGTTATATTCCAAGTATTGGGTAATTCTTGTGTGAGCGAACTTTGTTCGTCTTAGAATGTTTAACGTTATTTGAATAATGATGGATATGATGCAATCGATTATGTGAATGACAATTATATGAATTTTTAACATTATTTGAATGATGATGGATATGATGCAATCTATTATGTGAATGTCAATTCTATGAATGGTTAACATTAATTGAATTATGGGGATATTATGCGATCTATTTCTAACTTGAAAATTTTGACATTTAAAGTTGTTGGTACGTGGATAATGAATTGAGATTATGTTTGAATGCATTTACATGATTATAATTCATAGATATGTATGAGTTTGTGTTATAGACTAATCTGTAGGTCAATGGGCTATGAAATAGTGAAAGGATAATGATAATAAAAGTTGATGTCGTGAACACCAACCGAGAAACAATATAGTATGAATCTTTGTATGTGAAATTATGTTAGTTAAAATGATTTTATATGATATATTGACCAGTGCAGGTTTTCAGGTGGTGAGACTGCCTAAAATTGAACATACGATGAAAAAATTTCCAACAACACAGTGCCACTGTATATTCCATGGTAGGGTGTGGACCCTAGTTCTATTAGGAGGGGTGGAGGCATTTCCCACCGTGTATCCTATGAAACATGGAATCATGGGAGAATGGTGTTAGCTCACACTCCCCTAGAGATGTGATGATGAGTGTCAGTTTCATCCTCGGGAATCCTGATCAAGAGAGTGACACTTCCGCTTATGAGTTCTATTTGGATTTAGGTCAATATAGTTGATGCTCCAAGATAGTCCAGCAAATGAAGGATAGGGATGGAAGACGGAAGTAAGTTAGGGAGGAAGGATGAATAGAAATAATGGAGAGTGTGTGGGGATGTCTCCTTATAGTAGAATTTATTGTTTTTCCCCTTTTTGAAAAGAGAATATGTATATATGTATATTTATAATTTCTTAACTAAACTACAATTATCTAAATGAACATTGTTGTGCTAAATTATTATAATTGAAGGATTTTGCGAACATTTTAAATAGTTTACTATCTTTTATGAAATGAATGGTCTTGTTGATTGGATTGGATTCATACAAGAATTACTATAGGTGTGATAATTATTGTCATTAGTACATGCGCGAGCCTTGCATGTGTTAGCTACACATGAATATCTTGCACATGTACACTAGTGTGTAAGTTTTGTTTTGCTTACTGATAATGTTGTTTATTTGATGTGGATGTATGAACCATGTGTAATTACCCTTGTATTGTAAATTACTCTAACTTTGGGATGGATTTTCTTGAAGGGTGGGTGTATGTAACAACCCTAATTAACTATGTAATAATGATGAATGATAAATATTAATTTAATTAATTATTAAAATATATTAGTGAGTCTTTATTATTTTATTATTAAAAGGTGGGTGAAGTAATTANAATGGGGGGGTAAGGTTGTTGGGAATTAATGGGGGGATAAGGTTGTTGAGAATTAATGAGGGAGAATTGAGAGATGAGGATAAGGAAGAAGGGGAGGACTTGGAAGGGGATCATGATTTCTGTTGGAGGATTTTTGAATTGATAAAGGAGAAATTGGAGGAATTATCTTGGGGAGCTCTCACAGGGCACTGTTGTTGCTGGTAATTTTGGGCTCGGGGGCCAGGAAACCACAAGGATTCCTGGAGCTAGGGAGTTGGAGAGGTTGTTCCTAGTTGGTTGGGAGGTTAATATTCAGTCTGGGAAAGAACAAGGGCAAGAAAAGGACCAAGATTAGACATAAAAGGGACTAGATAAACCAACCTGCAGGTGGAGGTATGTATTATGTTGTTGTTATAATTATTATGTTGTTGTTGTTATCATTATTCTTCTATTGTTATCATTATTCTTTTGTTGTTGTTATCATTATTCTATTGTTACTGTTTATTCCTGGTTTATTCCAAGTATAAGAAAATCATTAAAAGAAATTCTAAACTGAATTTTAGAAAAGCTTTATTTAATTTGAGTCCTGAAAATAACAAGGCTCCACACACCACCAAAAGAAGGGGTTTCAGAAAAGACACTGACGATGAATGCAATAGCTTCTTTGCAGCTTGAAAGTGGGAATTCTAGTGGTCCAAATTAGTTTTTTCTGGGCGGAAGTATTTAACTATAAGGAAATGATCTATTGATGCTCCCAGAGATATATTTCAAGAAAAAAAATTATTCAATTGCGGGACCACTATCCTTTTCTCTAGATATGCAATTAACATCTTAGGGGATGAGGACAATAACTCCCACTGGTGCAAGTCATATTCCTACAACTCATCTCCTTCCGCCCAGAATGGACTAATTTGGGCCTTTGGAATTGCTCGTGCAACCTATGTCCTTGATGTTTTCGACTATCAAGAGGTGGTTTCTTGGTGTGTCCTAAATTTCAGTTTTGGGTTATTATGTTTTCCCTCCAATGTTTTTTGCCTTCTTCCTCATGAGAAGCTTGTGAGAACTATCAATTTTACCACAGGACTGTTGTTCATCTGCTTCAAGCCAAGGATTTATTCCACTGCGGAAACACTCTCCTGTTTATTTGTCGCCTTAGGTCTTCCACAAGATATTGAGATCGAGGCACCGAACATTAATCCACCGAGGATAAGACTGCAAGGATTTCCTAAAAAAATGCATGGTAATTTGTTTTGTATGCATGTTGAGGAGCTTCTCAATGACTCCTGCATGTTGAGGAGCTTCTCAATGACCCCTGCATGTTGCAGATCTTGTGCCTGTGTTTATGGAAAATATGTTCAATGTTATGGCCCAAAGAATTCGGTCCAATTTCTATGGATAGATATACAATGCCCAATATTCTTTTTTTTATAATGGATTTACTAAAAAAAAAAATTCCTTGAAGTCTTGGTTGTTGCTTTTTTTTTTCTGAATTTAACACCTCTTCTTGTTGGCATGGTTCGATAGTCTCGTAGTTCTTTGATATTGTATTTTCTTAAGTAATTTGTTCTAAAATGGAGCATTCAACAATTATATGACAATGCATTGTGTCAATCCATCAGGATTTTATGGAAACAAAAATGAATTTCAGATAGTTTCAAACCAACATTCGATTCTATTCATAATGTAGATGGAACATAGCAAGACCAAATCACAATGTTGCAGCAAGATCATCATTCTTGTTTATAGACATGCAACTATTAAGCTTTAATAATAAAAACCCATCATGCACAAAGTTTAATACTTAAGTTAACATGTTAAAAGTCATGGAAGAAAGTATCAAGATCACAATTACTCCCACATGTTGCGATAAAATCTAATCTTCAACAAAGCATTTGTTGACAATTACTAGAAAATGATGGTTTTGCAACAATGGGGCTTGTTTGAAACCAATTCCCTCTTATGACAATTGCCCTCCGCCTTTCTATTTTCGCTCTCTTTTATCCCCTGTAGCTTCTCTTTTTGGTTACTTAGTTGTTTTTTCCAAAAATATCTTGTTGTGGGTTGGCGAATGCACGCGTTCACATTTTCATCCATGCTTTTATATGGAGATTCTGTCTGAGTGCTTTCCCTTTGTATAAATTGCACTTTTCATTGTTCTGTGACCTGCAAACAACACTCTGGCTTATGTGATATGAAGATTTACCTCTGGACTCCCACATCATCCCCTCTAACGTGTTACACATTTTGCACTGAAATGTTTCGATATATACAATTTGACAGTCAGGGCCGTATGTCTCCTCGGGAACCCTTGTCACCCTATTTTGAAGATCGTCTGACAACTTTCTACACTTGACCATTTCTTAACATCTCTTTCGTGGATCGTCAAGTTCAAGGGTTTAGGAAATTTCCAATTTCTAGTTGATGTTTCATGTGCCCGCTACCTTCAGACTTCTTTCCAAGTATATGCAATATGTATACAACTTATCCAAAAACACTCAGAAAAGATCTTTCCAGGAAATGGAATATCTATTGCAGATTTGAATATATTGGACCTTCTTTTCCCTCTTCTATACTTAACGAAATTCCAGTTTCTTTTCCCCCTCTACTCTCTCTTTCTCATTTCTTATTCGTTTTTACAAAAATGTCTCAATGCACGCGTTGGCGGAGTCACGGGTTGATCAGGGGATCAAATTTTGCTAAAAAATTCAAAGTGCTTGGAATTTCTTCCAACCGGACGAGAACGTAGACCTCGTCGTTGTGAACCCAACGCAACTCGTTTCGTCTCAAACAAACGTAGAGAGCAAGAGATATTGCAATCTGTTCGAAATGTCAAACAGGCAAAAAAAAAGGACGCTGACTATACAGTCTGTACAGTCCGTACAAGTTGACGTGGCAGGGTCGTACGACTGTAGGTTGATGTGGCAATCATTTATTGGCTGACAATTGGTCGAACTGGGAGGCAACACATGGCATTGTTTGGTCAAGTGATTGGGTGCCATGTGGCCTAGTCGTGGGATGCCACGTGGCACCCCGGTATTAGCTATTGCTTGTTTGTCAAAATATATTAGAGTCTGTGGGGTTCGACCCCTGGACCTCCCCACCGCATAACGCCTTCACAAAGACCGTCCGACCAATGGACCACCGGTTATGACTTCATATGTATACGAGTTCATATATATTTGAATTTAAATTATGTGACAGTTGGCGGGGGGTTGGACCTGGGCTTAGTCCCAGCCCGCAGTCGTTTGTTTTGTATATTACCATGCCATATACCATATCACCCAATGGTTGGCACGCAGGATTTTAAACATAGCCCCTGGTCACGGTTGCATTACCATATGACTTAGTACAACGATTGGTGCATTTTCAAATTGTGGTTTGAACGATTCAAACGACCCGCCATGTGTCATGGTATTATTGCCTATGAACTTAACCCTTTGCGTCGGACGTATGGAAGACAAATTTGCCCAGGTTCTAGGCGGTTAGGGGCTGGCGCACCCATAACCATCCTACAGTTCGCACCATTGGCGCGGTTGCGCCCAGTGCTGGGTTTTCATGCTTTAAATTGTGTGTGTGCCAGGTTCATGTAACAAGGGTACGTTTTGTAGATGCAGAGACAACAAGCTTGAAGGGGGGACTTCTAAGAGGCCTAACTTCTTCATTTTTCAACCGATTGAGGTGCCAAAAAAGCCCAGCTAGGGGTTTTTGGATGCTCTGAAGCCATTGGAACAGTCTGTTGGTCAGTTTGAGCATTGTAAGCCATGTTTTTTTATCACTTTGAGAAATTAATAATAATGATCCATTGGAAACTGGACCAGGAGATGTAGCCCAAGAGAGGGGTGAACTCCTTTATCAATTGTTGTGTTACGTGCTTATGTTCATTGATTATGCTGCTGTCTATTTGTATCTTGCATGAGTAATCCTTTAATTAATGTGTTGCAAAGTTGATTTATTTTCTTTTAACACATAACATTTACTTGCAATAATTTCAAGATTTCAAGTCTTCTTCATTTTTAGATCAAGTTGGTATCAGAGCACTGGTTTTT
>SNQJ01S0028335.1:36042-74947 GCA_010110895.2 Picea sitchensis
TGGGTTCAAGACATGAACCAAGAAATTGACTCCATTGAGAAGAACAAGACATGGGATCTTGTTGATTTGCCAAGACACAAGAAGAGTATTGGTGTCAAGTGGGTTTACAAAACTAAACTCAATGAAAAAGGGTAGATTAAAAAACACAACGCAAGACTTGCTTCCAAAGGATTCTCACAACAACCAGGTACTGATTATGGTGAAAATTTTTCTCCAGTTGCAAGACTAGACACTGTAAGAACTCTATTGGCCATAGCAGCACAACACAAATGGCAAGTATACCAGATGGATTTCAAGTCAGCATTCCTAAATGGTTTCTTAGAAGAAGAAGTTTATGTCGATTAACCACCTGGATTTGAAGTCCAAGAGCACCCAACCAAAGTATATCGGTTGAAGAAATCCTTGTATGGCTTAAAACAAGCTCCAAGAGCTTGGTACAGCAGAATTGACACTTATCTGATCAAAAGTGGTTTCAATAGAAGCCAAAATGAACCAACACTTTATACCAAAACAGATCAGCACGGTAAAATTCTAATTGTATGTTTATATGTTGATGACATGATCTACACAGGAAATCTTGAGTTAACAGATTTCAAACATGCCATGCAATCTGAGTTTGANATGTGTTGCAAAGTTGATCCATTTTCTTTTAACACATAACATTTACTTGCAATAATTTCAAGATTTCAAGTCTTCTTCATTTTTAGATCACGGGTTCACATATGCGCTCATTCTTTTATATCACGACTCCGACCGACCGCTAGCCATTCAATGCCTAACCACTTTTCAGATCGCAGATTCCCGGGTAGGCGAGATCTATATTGCACTTCCATTGTTTCGTGACCTACAAACAACACCCAGACCTCCGCGATATACAAATTTACTGCTGCACGCCCATATCATACGCTCTTCCGTGATACACAGTTTGCACAAGAAAGTTTCGAGACCTGAAATTTGACCTTCGGGTCCTCACGTCTCCTAGGGAACTATTGTCACCCCATTTTAAAGCCCTTGCGTCTGCTTTCCATATTTCGCCATTTCTTGGAATTTATTTCGCGCCTCCTATTCCATACTTACCCTAATTTTTTGCTTGCAGATTACCAGACAAGAGGAGTGCGCTTCCAGTTTTCCTTGACCTAAAAACAACCCCTCAGCTTCCGCGATATACAAATTGACTTCCAGACTCCTACATCAACCCATATTCTATGTTAAACTATTTTCACTCAAAAGTTCTGATCAATACAATTTGACCATCGGGGTCTCATGTCTCCTTGGGAACCCTTGTCCGCCTATTTTGAATCCCGTCCGACTGCTTTTCATGGCCATTTATTTCAATCTCTTTTGCAGATCGTCGGGTTGGCGGGTTCAGACAATTTCCAATTCATAGTTGTTGTTTTATGTGCCCGCCACCTTCACACTTCTTTCCAAGTATATGAAATAAGTATATAACATCTTCAGAAACATGCACAAAAGATATTTCCAGGAAATGCGATATCTATTAAAGATGTGAATATATTAACCCTTATTTTTCGTCTTCTATACTTAACCAAATTCTCGTTTCTCTTTTCCCTGTACTTTATCTTTCTCATTACTTAGTCGTTTTTCAAAAAATGTCTACCTACGCAGGTTGACGAACTCGTGTGTTCACATTTACACTCGTGATTTTATATCGTGACTCCAACCAACCGCTTCCCCATTCCATACCCAACCACTTCTACGACTGCGGATTCCCAGGTAGGGGGGCTTTAGATTTCACTTCTATTGTTCCATGACCTACAAACAACACCCTTACTTCCACGATATACAAATTTACAACCAGACTCTCATATCATACCGTCTTCCATATTACATAGTCTACCTATCATCCCCTCTTCCGTGGTACACATTTTTCACTGAAAAATTCTGAGACATACAATTTGACCATCGGGTCTTCACGTCTCCTATCGAACTATTGTCACCCCATTTTGAAGCCCATCCATCCGCTTTCCATACTTCGTCATTTCTTTGAATTTATTTCGTGGATTTTCGGGTTGGCGATTTCAATAAATATCCAATTCCTAATCATTGTTTCATGTGCACACGCCCTTTGCACTTCTTTCCAAGTATGAAATAACTGAGGTTTAATGCTAACAACTCACCATGCCTCAAGGAGACAGCCATAATAACCGTTCCTACACAAATTATGCAGAAACATGCGGAAAATATCCGACCATTTTTCTATTCCATACTTACCCACTTTTTAAATTGCGGGTTCTCGGACAGGCAGGCTCAAAATCGCCCTTTGATTGTTCCATGACTTGCAAACAAAACCTAAAATTCTAGAAATATACAAACCGTCCGCTGGACTGCCCCATATTTTTAACTTATAATACAAAGGATTATTAATATATATATATATATATATTATATAAAGACATATAATTTGATCGTCAGGCGCTCACCTCTCCTCTATATCGCTTGCAACCCTACTTTCAATCCCATCTTACTGTTGTTCATACTTATGTATATGTAAAAGAGTCTTATTTATAATAAAAAGATTGTATATATATATATATTATGTGTGTGTGTACATATAAGTTCTTATTTACAAGTATGAAATTAGCAAGCATTAATGTTAAACCATGATTTGAGCAGATCTACCATTAATACGTATAAAACCAAAATTCATGGATGGTTATACTATCCCTTCTGAGTGTTAATTTCAAACATCATGGAATGTCATTTGCGCGTCGTCGGGTTGGCCTGTTCACGTAATATTCAATCCTTAATTCTGAAAATGAGTCTGACCAACTATTTCCCTATTCCATACTTAGCCCCTTTCCCAAAATTCCACAAATATACAAACAGACCGCTAAATTTCCCCATCATGCTCTCTTTCGTTTTACATGTTTTGCAGTCAAAAATTCCGAGACGTAAAATTTGACCGTCGGACACTCACCTCTCTTGAGTATCCCCCGTAACCCTATTTTGAATCCTGTCCGACTACTTTTCATACCTTTCCATTCCTTTCTTTCTCTTCCCCATCTTCGTCACCTTCGCACTTGTCTATAATAAAAAATTGTTTATATATATATATATATATATATATCTTGTTTCTAAATATGCAATTAGTGATCTTTAATTCTAATAGTGCATCGTGCAGGAATAGTATAGATTGTCATTGATGAGTGAAAGGATGAAGGAGATCTCCTATTAATACTCATTAAACCAAGATTTGTGGAGGGTTATATTATCCATTCCGAGTGTTGATTTCAAAATCATGGAATGTAGTTCGCACATCATCAGGTTGGCACATTCACGAAACCTCCAATCCTTAATTGCTCTTCGTCGTACCCGCCACCTTCACACTTTTAAATATGCAATAAGTAAGCTTTACTGCTAAAAAATCATCATGCAACACCCATAGAGATTGTCATTAATGATCGAAAGGCTCGAGGATCTTTCCCATTCATAAGAATTGAACCAATATTTGCGTAGGGTTATATTATCGCCTCCAAATATTCATTTCAATCATCGTCTGGAGAAAACGAACGTTCTCATAAACCTATGGCATCATCTTGACAATAGTTCTATGGAGATACAGTGAACATCTTTGGGCGCGAGGACGAAAACTTCTAGTGGTCCAGGGCATATTCTTATTACTCATCCCCTGCCACCCAGAACAAAGTAATTTGGACCTCTGGGATTTCTCGTGCAGGATGTGTCCCTGAAGTTTTTGACTATAAAGAGATGGTCTCTTGGTGCGCTGATAAATATATTTCAGGCCAAATAATTATTCCACTGTGAGACCACTCTTTTGTTTCTTTGTTACCTCAGGTCTTCCACTAGATGTTAATATCATCGAAGCCAACATTGACATTCAAAGGAGAATATTCCAAGCAGTTCCTAAGAAAGAATAATAATAGGTTGGATCTCTTGCCCAAGTTCCTAGAAGACCCGATGGTAGTTCTTGAAGATATCACAAGCTTGCAAGTTAGTTCATTTAGAAATCCGTTCTGGGAAATTGCCTGGTTGTTTACAAGAATAACGGGACAAGATTCCATAGCAACTATTTCCCGAATGGCTCTTTATATTTTGTATTTCACAGTCAAGGAACAAGCCATTTCTTATTGGGGCAAGCTAATTTCCCATGAAATCTATTACCAATTGTCAAGCTTCAAAAAGGAGAAGAAATTATATATGTCATCCTACTTGGTTTTTGCAATAGCGCATTGCTGCCAGTTTCCAAAACTGTCTCTATCCAAGAAGGTAAAATGGGAATTCGACCCAGTAACATTCTGGTACCAGGACTTGTGGAAGCACAAGGCCTCCCACTGTTTTTATGAGGTTTTTGATGGCTTTGTGTCTGTTTTCAAAGTTTTTTGTTAGGAGAAGATGCTCCCCGCATATCTGCCCAGGAAACCAAGTTTTTGGATAGGAAGGGGGCACTTGAATATATGGATAATTACATAGTGATAATGATTTTTGGATCCAGGGAAAAACCTTCTCTCCTTCCATGTCACATTACATAGATAATGTTTTTTACAGAAATAACAAGGCAATAGAACTACTGGTTTTATATATTCCAAGCAAAGAGAAAAAAACAGTTCATTCCTCTGACTTGGAAAGTCAGGGAGTTCATGTTGAGGAATGTCGACAAAATTGACGAATTTGCAGCCCATTTCAACAACTTGAACCTAATATATGTTGAAATCCTAAGAGGGTTCGACCCTAATAAAAAAACTTTAGAACATTTACAAACACTTGGCTTTGGCAATTTGTTTTTCGAAAAAAACCTATCAGAAAACAGAGAGACTGATGAAAACTCTCTTGCTTCTGATGCCAACAACCTAGACACACTTCAAAGCACAACTGAATTGTACAAGCAACAGGGAAAAGGCCCTGGTGAGAAGAGTGTTCAATCGACGGATAACACTCCCAAAAGTATGACATCCAGAAGCATTGCTCCAACGGCCCACCACAGCGACAAATAAACTCAGAATTCTTCAAACAGAGGAGGATATAACCACCCTCCTCACCCTAAAATTGATAGTTCTCATAAGCTTCCTGTGGACAAGAAGAGAAAAAAGATTGTGGGACAGGCGGAAGAGCCTATTATGAGAACATGGAACTTGAGACTGATCAGCATAGTCGTCCAATGGACATAGATGGTACCGAAAATTTTGACCAAGATGAATCCTTCATGTTCTAGAGCGTTGTTTTTGACAACCAGTCCAAAAAATTAATTATTGAAAAAAATGATGTAAAAAATAAGAAAGGAAAATCTCGTTCAGAGGTTAACCTTGCAAACATGCGGTCGTCCCAAATCTGTCGACTTCACATAGAGACCTCAAATTCTATTGATTCTGAGATAGGCATTGAGACAGACATAGAGGTCACAGATGCACATTTAGACAGGCATTGAGGCCGATAATTCTAGACTGAAGGACTGTGTCAAGGAATTGGAATAATCTTTGATTCCTATGCCATTGCTTGCTAGTCCTTTAGAAATAGCCATTCCTTCCACCCCTGCAACCAAGTTAAAAGGATCCTCCAGCTTCCTCGCATCGTATAGAGGATATGTGGAGAATAATATCAAGAAAAGAATGGAACTGATTGTTGAGGCGTGGGAAACATCACAAACCATGAATTCCCTTGGAACAAGGGTACATAATTTGCTCTAACATTTTCAAGAGGATTTAAAATATGAAGAACATTTCTATTTAGAAATGATCCTTCCTTTTGGCACCATTGTCAACAACATGACAGAAACGAGAAGAAGACAACAAGAACTCCCATCCAAAAACCAAATCACTCAATTAAATGCATGCTGGAAAAGAAAAAGTGAA
This sequence comes from Picea sitchensis, assembly GCA_010110895.2. Lineage (NCBI taxonomy): Eukaryota > Viridiplantae > Streptophyta > Pinopsida > Pinales > Pinaceae > Picea > Picea sitchensis. The sequence goes on from SNQJ01S0028335.1 coordinate 41,871, forward strand.
GAACCTGGATCTCATTGTCCAGTCATGTGAACAATCCATATCAAAGAAAGAAAAATTATTCACAAAGCTGACCAAAATAGACTTAGTCGGATGGACCAACGACTTCCAATACCCCAACTTAATTGTCAACTCCTTTCCCTTAACTAAGAAATCCTTCGATAAACAGGTTGATATTTTTAAGGCATTGTATTTGGAAAAGTTTTACAACATCCTTGAATATGGTGAAGATGACGTCGACTACTAGCCAGTCGAGTATTCGGTACAGGATGAGGAAATTGATCAGACTATGCGTAATATTTCTATCGAGTTCAAGGAATTAGAAGAGGAACTTTTCAACATAAAAATATGGAATGAGATCAGTGTCTCCCAAATGAGAATCTACATTTAAAAATGGCTCAAAAGGGAGTTGAAGGAGGTCGCTGACGAAAGGCAATAGGAATTTTCCACGATTCCAGTAGTCGTCAATGACAACAATAAAATTCACCAGCAAGAAAATAGAAAAAGGGGTGATATGTACCATCACTGTAAGTCTATACTAATCACATCCTACTTTGTTTATCAACCTATTTATTCCACTTTTTTAAATATAAATGTCTAGCCAAAGACTGATACCTTTCAATTTATTTTTTTCAGGTATTATACTCTATCATCACCCACTTTTTCTTTTCATAGTCCTATTTATTGTACATATTTCTCTTATGGTCCACGGGAGCCCCAATCCCAGTCTATATGACAAACAAATTTAAATTTCCACGAATATGTAATAGACAATATAATTTTTTTATATATTTCAAATAACACTGTTTTTTATCTCCTTTTATATTTATGTCCTCATAAATTTTTATCTTCCACTATGCTTATGGTCTGCGGGAGCCCCAATCCCAGTCTATATGACAAATTCATTTAAATTTCCAGGAATATGTAACAAACAATATTATTTTTTTATATATTTCAAATTAAACTGTTTTTTATCTCCTTTTATATTTATGTCTTTTACAGAGCATAAAGATACTCATGTTATAAATATGGCTCAAACTGCTCATTCTTTATCAGAAGCCTGAATGTCAATAATTTGTTTTTATTTAATTTGAATATAAATGTTTTTGTCCTGCCACATATAGAGACAAAATAGATAGAAATTTTGAACATAGCAAAATCGATTATATACTTTCAAAAAATAAATGGGACTCTAGAGACCAGGTGTCATTTATTGCATGGATACCACATGTGCTTCATGTTTCTTTCCACATCTCCATTGCAGTTTCCATCTTCCTCCGCTATGTTTTCACATACCTGTGCATTTATTCCCAATTCAACCCGGCAGGGACTACGTTGCCATGCAACACTTGTTAGACTTGTACCCAAAAATCTTCATCTATATAATGACTTATTTAATTATTTTTCTCAAGGGATTTCTTAATCTGTAGGACTTCCACAATTGTTTGTGTTTCTGACAAGATGTTCAATGATTTAAAATTTATCAAAACAATATAAATGGGGTCATTTGACAATGCATCACAGTTAAATTAAATTAAATTATGCTAAAACTTTCCTCATATCTCAAAGTTGTATCAGATTCTTATTATACTTGTGCCCAAAAATATTCATATATAATGACTTATTTAATTCATTTTCTTAAGGGATTTCCATATCTTCTGGGACTTCCACAATTTTTTTTGTTTCTACAAGATCTGTAATGGTTTAAAATTTAAAAAAACCATATAAATGGAGTCATTTGACAATGCATCAGAGTTAAATCAAATTAACTTATCCTAAAACTTTCATCATATCTCAAAGTTGTATCAAATTATTATTAGCCTTGTGCCCAAAAATCTTCATCTATATAATGACTTATTTAATTCCTTTTCTAAAGGGATTTCTATATCTTCTAGGACTTCCACAATTTTTTGTGTTTCTGACAAGATATGCAATGATTTAAAATTGAGCAAAACCATATAAATGAAGTCATTTGACAATCCATCAGATTTAAATTAAATTAAATTATGCTAAAACTTTCATCATATCTCAAAGTTGTATCAGATTCTTATTAGACTTGTGCACATAAATCTTCATTTATATAATGACTTATTTAATTCTCTTTTTGTCAAGGGATTATATCTTTCTGGGACTTCCACAATTTTTTGTGTTTCTGACAAGATCTGCAATGATTCAAATTTTAGCAAAACTGTGCCCAAAAATATTCATCTATATAATGACTTATTTAATTCTTTTTGTCAAGGGATTTGTATATCTTTATGGGACTTCCACAAATTTTTGTGTTTCTGACAAGATCTACAATGATTCAAATTTTAGCAAAACCATATAAGTGGGGTCATTTTACAAACAATGTGCCAGACTTAAACTAAATTATATTAAAATGTTCATTGTACCCGAAAGTTGTATTAAATTCTTATCAGACTTGTGGAACAATCTCTTCATCTATATAATAGCGTATTTAATTCTCTTTCTCAAGGGTTTTCCATATCTTGTGGGACTTCCACAAATTTTTGTATGTTTCTGACAAGATCCGTTGTATTCCATTTCTCCAGAAGATGAAGGACTCTGATCCATCCAACTTTCTTAGACTCAACACTGATATATTACAATTAAATTTAAAAAACAAATACTCATGACATTTAACATTTGGACTCAAAATCTCTTAAAAGACAAAATTCTTGCCAATTTTCTGGTCGGCCCTATTTCGTTAATTTTCCCACCAAGGCTACAAGTTTTGAATGTCTTTTTGATTTTATAGATGTGGAAAAATTTATACGGTATAATTGTACCTTTCACGTCAATATTTTTTTATAGTGAAAAAATTTCGAGGAGTCTAGCTGCCACCTTCCTAAATTACAAAAACTTACAATAATTCTCAAGACAAAAACTTATCACGCCCTCGAATCCTATTTATACTAAATCCATCTACCAAAATAACAATCTAGAGGAAGATCTTTCTAGAAGAAGAAGCTTCTATTAGGTATTCTTACATTTGACTTATTCTTCCTTATTACTAGGTCTTATTAATATCATTCTTTATCACATGGAGAATATATTATTCTACCTATGTGAAGGGTTAGGGAGGTTAGGTACCTAGCATGCCCTCCCCCTTAAAAACAAACTTTTCCTCAAGGCTTGAGATGGATAAATTGTTGTAGAATGGTGGTCGGCTCCTAGGTGGCATCTTCTAGCTGTGTGTCCTTAAACTGAACTAGAACTTACTTGATAGTGCATCGCCCGAGATGACGCTCACGTTGGTCCAGAACTGCTTGAGGATGTAACCAAATGGAACCTTCTTCATCTAACTTAGGTAGACTGGTCTAGGTATGGCACTTAGTGCCAATCACTTTATTTAAGTGGGAAACATAAAAGACATGGTGGAGGTTAGAGTGACTAGGAAACTCTAATCGGTAAGCCACAGACCCCACTCTCTTGAGAATATGGTATGGACCATAAAATGTTGGGGCGATTTTTTCAGAGTGTTGGGATTTGAGTGAAGTCTTCTTATAAGCTTGCAGGCAAAGAAACTCTTGGACCCCTTAAGCAAATTCATGTTCAAAATGACCATGATCTTCTTGTTGTTTCATGCGATTATGAGCCATGACCAAATTTTATATGAGAGTACAAAGGATGGTTGTGAGGATTGTGAGAGTTTGATCCATTTTTACGACAAATAAATCTCTACAGTTTGGGGTAGGACCACAAAAGAGATAATGACATCAAGAAATCAACTCAAATCTCAAATATGCTAGATAAATGAAAATACCAACAAAAGAAAGGCTAGAATCCTACCTCTTTTGGATGTTCGTAGGATACCACCATTGATCTCATCATCCAATGCTTGATACCTACAACTTGTCCTCAACATACAAGATACACAGGCATATGGAAAATGTATGAAATATCAGCATATAAACTAACATAATCCATCAACATGTATAGCGATTTTACCCATGGAAAATAATATAAACATTTGCAACATATAATTGGATGAGAAAAGAGTATTTCTATTAACATGATCAGTAGAAGTACATAGGTGACAACCTTCTATATCAACAAATCGTCGAAACCGAGAAACTAAGTCCCTCCACCTCAACCTTCACCACTTGAATCCTCCATAAGGAAATATCACAATTTCTAGGAGTAATTGGGTTCCTCCTTCACAGAATAGGGAGATCTTGGGGGTTGAACATAAGAAGAGTTTAGACTTAAAGGACTAAACGATTCAGACTCAAGGATGTAATATGAGTGTACTTTCTCTCAACGTTTCTCCTCCTCTTTAAAATCTTGTACATGGCTCAATTTATAGACTTCAAATGGAACTGAAGGGTCAAATCAGAGCGGTTCCAGTGTATGAAAGGCCAAGGATCATGGATCCCATGACTTGGCATGGAAAATCTGACATATTTTTAATTTTGAGCAGAAAACTCAATGTATGCGCGTTGTAATGGAGTAACTTGCATATACACATGTTGTATAATTGTAGCCCGCATATATGTGCAAAAATTTTAATTTTTGACTTTTGACTATGCAAGATGTGGAAACTGAGTCTACAGAGGGAAAGGGTAGGCCACCAAAGCATGTTGCATAGAGTGTGGAAAAAGGTGTTATAAAATATTCCCCCTAATGTGTGAGGTCAGAGGAGCAATCACGATGAATGAAATACATTATAATTATGAGAAGTAGAGTAGTGAGGACCCAACTGAAGGAACTAGTCACCCATCAGAATATCACAATACATATTGACTTTGTACACATGGTTTCCAATTTGAAGTACAATGCATATCCATGTGCATATATAAAAGATAAATGTTCATGGCTATGAAGAGGAAATACAAAGTAGACATTTTCCATAGGTGGTCATAGGCACGAACAAAACACATTGGATTCCAGTCTCAAAATCAATTGATGATATCTAGATACAATGAAGTATAATGCAATATTCCATGGTAACTGAAAGTCATATAGGACTCCAATGTGATGAAAGACAAAAATAGGTATGAGGTGTTTCTACTGTGAGTATAAGGTCTTGTATACTAATTGCCGATGGTGCAAGTATGAATTGTTTGAATAAAGTAGTTGAATTCGAACACAATGAGACTTCATTTGATTACCAGTCATTGAGGTATATTGTTAACAAATGAGAGATAACCAACCGATGATGAAAGTAGGAATCAAGGAATAGAGTACATTCAACAAGTGTGAATAAATGTTTTGAGGTTGAACACTTGAATAATCCATCGAGCAGGAGACATTAATGTATTCCCAACTGTCAATGATGAGAGAACCTACCACGGATGACTGCAAGCATCTAGGTACTCTTATGAATATACATCTTGATTCTAGAATAGATGAGATGAATTATATGGAATGAGATCCTCTGAAAGGAGGGAATTAAGGTATCCCCCATCATCCAACATGAGGTAGAAGGAAACACTTGATTATTAAGAAGAACTTGGACGAATAGGATAATCACAAGCCAATGACCATGTGCATCTCTCACGTGAACAAGATGCAAGTAGTACATGAAAGAGACCCTTTGAATAATAGTCAATAATAAAAATTGCCGACAGAGGGGAGGAAACCACCAATAGGGTCTAATGGAATCCAAGGCATTGCACAAATAACAATGTGTGAATATATTTCTTACTATCGAACACAAGGGAAACCACCTAGTCAATGACTAATGAAGAGATGTCATCTATTGGGTTCAAGGTCACCTACCAATGGTGAATGTAGGCCCAGGATGCAAGGTAAGAAAAAAAATTCTTGTGATTATGAGATGCACTTATAAAGGGATGTTAGACATGCAAAGTCAAGAATTTTGAGGAATGGCGGACACAGTTTTGGACTTGCTTTGAACAAGAGCATGAGACAGATGGATAACTTAGGTAGCATAGACTCAAGACAGAACACTGACAAAAGTTTGTGATGCAGGAGGCATCAACAAACTCTCGATAAGGACTAGAAGAGTAACCATTCAGAGGAGTAAACTATGAGTAACGCGTTCAAAATCCTAAGGCCATACTAAACCCAAAATTTTGATGAATGGAGTCAACAATTTGATCTATTCAAAGACGACATGACTGTTGCCGATAGAAAATAATACTCTTTTCCTGCACTTTTTTTTTTGTTTTTTGATTTTTTTTTGTCTTTTTCACATTATTAAAGCCTGCAAAGGAGGTAAAATAATCCCATTCTACAAGAGAGGAAATGAGTGTCACAAACAAGCGAACTAGTTCCATGTGGTGGAACATACCTGTGCTCGATGCAATGGAATGCATGTAGGATATGGACACTCGGGGGAATCTTTCCTCTAGGGGTAAGGGGTGTCAAGATGCAAAGGATATATGAAAGGCCCTTCTTGGATAACACTGAGAATTTTTGGGGAAATGGGATTACAATGGGGAAGCGGGAGCCGGTATTAGGCTCAACAATGGAAGAAATATAACGAAATGCAATTACCACTCAACATTTGTGGGAGTCTCGTGGGTAATGGCTAGAATAATAGATTGACGAGAAATATGAGGTTTCAATGCAATATAATAGCAAGACTATAAGGGCCTCCCAGAACTATGAAGTAACTTCTACATGGGAACCAAATGGAAAAAAGGGTTCTAACTAGGGCACCCATGTTAGGTAAGTCTATACCACATAATAACAACACTTCTAGTAATAACGAGGAGGTTCCTTGTTGCTAAAAAATGGGTTCGTACCTAGGCTATATGAATTGTGTTCATAGGACGATGCAAAAAATGCAAATCCAGTGATGATATATACATGTTTGAGGCACAAACAAGCTAAGGAAAGTTGAAAATATGTCATAACCTGGAAAAAACCACTTCAAACCGGATCTTACACTCCATAATAAGTCCATATGTTTTCAAAAATAGAAAATATAGGACATAAACTATATAAAGTGGGTAAAAATATATACACTGAAGTAGAATAATACACAAATCTCATTCTCGAGATGGGGGGCTCAAGCATAATACTTCTTGAGATAGAGCCCATTTATGGGCTCTTTCATCACGTTCCCTTCCTAATCCTCTAACGCATAGGATCCATGCCACATGGGATTGAATTTTCCTCCCCCCAACGGTTCTTTACCTTGGTCACAAAGAAGGACCAAGTCACCCTCAGTGTACTCTTGGGGATGGACAAATTTATCATATTGGACCTTAACACGTTGCTTATTCGCCTCAAGGTCTAGGGTGGCATCTCGACATTGCTCATCGAGTTGCTCCAAGTGTACAAGGTGTTCTTCGAGATCATTCATGTTATGTAGGAGATCAATTACTAACTTAAGAGAGGGAATATTGCATTCAATGGGGAGAATGGACTCCACTCCATGAACCAATTGGAACGGTGAAAAGCCACTGAAAGTATTTAGTGTGGTTCAGTATGCCCAAAGAGCAGCGCATAACATCATGTGTCAATTAGATTTACTCTACCTGACAATTTTTTTCAAAATGTGATTTGGATTTTATGAGCAGAACAAAATGAATACATATTATTAAAATATAATTAACATAGAATAACAAAGATACAATAAAATTGGTTTTCTATTCAACAAGGAAATAATATGAAACTGTAAAATGCAGTGAAAAACCAAGCTTGCTAGAATAGTGGCATCTTATCTCTGAGAAGAAATGTGATGGTTACGCTCATTCATAAGAAGATGATTACAATGAGTCTCTAAAGGCATTTTTATAATAAAAAGGAATGTCAAAAACCCTATAAATCCAAAAACATAACCCTAGGAGATGAAGCGCCAAAAGTCATGTGGGCCTCATTTGGGTAAGTTAGTACATCAACTTCTCGGGGTCGTAACGTTTGCATACGATCTCCGTTTTAGGCGTACGATAGCCCATTGGAAAGGTATTGTCAAGGAGATTCATTTTGGGAGCTTAATAAGGGACTTTGGATAACATTGTAAAGATTGATCTTGAAAAACCTTCATTTAGGCGCTCAAAATAACCCCCAAAGTTAAAAACTGCTAAAAATAGTAAATTGCCAGAAAATTGTTTTGAGTGAGTTGGAAAAGGTGGGTGGCCACCGATATCACCCTGGATCAATCCTACCTCCTTAGGAAGAAATTATATCCATTTTGTTGAGTCCCCCATCAAATGAGGAAATTTCTACTGAATTTGGCCCCGGGTGAGCCACTTGCCTTGGTGCAGGGGTTGCCCTGCTTTGATGACTCAATAAAGTTGGATCCTTTTCTATCGAGTGACCTTGATATGTGTGTCCAAAATATTATCACTATATTCCTATTTCATTCAGTCAGGATTGAGATTTGTTGGTGTCAACTGCTCTGCTATCTCTAAGCTATCCAATAATGGTGGGAAATATGGTCGAAGGAGAGCCATTTTGAAGACTAGGTGTAGGCCAAGGACAAGGGTAATGTTGAGCTCAAAATAATTGTCACCCACAACCTTCGTGATGTTTTACGACCTATAATGGAGTGGGAGAAGCTTTCGATGGGGCCCTGTAAGGGGTTCTTTCTACAAGTGCAACCAAACTTTGTCTCCCACCTTAAACTTATGTGGCACCCGATGTTGATCATGGCGCTGCTTATACTTGGCATTAAACTTATGTAGAATATCCTGAACCTGTTGGAGGATGTGATGGATCTGCTCAATGAACCGGGTGGATTTGTCATTTTTTGGTGGAGCAGGGGACGAGTCAGCCAAGGTGGTCACCAGGGGTAGTGCAACATCCATGGGGCCCAATGGTTGGAATCCCAATCCCACCTGAAAGGGGTTGTGTCCAGTTGAGATATGCAGGGCTTGATTGTAGCTATGTTAGACATAGGAAAGAATCTCATCCCATGTGTGGGAGTGTTTTGAATTTTACATGTGCAGGATATGTACAATCGTTCGATTGACGACCTCAGTTTGGCCATCTATCTGAGGGTGGAAGGTAGTGCATTTGGTGAGCTTTGTATCTTGCAGTGACCAAAGGCTCGACTGGAATGTGCTGAGGAACCAAATGTCACGATCTGAGATAATGGTTTGTTGGATCCCAAAATGTACCCATAATCGTTCAAAGAAGATCTTGGCAGTGACTTCTTCTTGTAGGCAACTAGAATCGCCATCTTGGAAAAGCGATAAACAACCACAAAAACACAGTCATTTCCCCTTTTGGTGGATGGGAGGAAAGACATGTAGTCCATTGAGATTGATTCCCATGGCCTGTTAGGAGTAGGCAGAGGGGTGTATAGGCCCTATTTATTAGTGGTCAGTTTGGTAATAGCACAGGTGGTGCAGGATCTGATATACTTTCCAACATCCTATCGAAGTTTCGACCAGTAGAAATGTTTCTGCAGCTGTCCCATTGTCTTTTCGACGCCAAAGTGTCCTACCACCAGAATGTAGTGAGCTTTCCAAATTAGCTTCACGTGCTCACTTGAAGGAAGACAAAGATGGCCTAGATGACACAAAAACCCATCTTGAAGATGGAAATTAGCGACCACTGAGTTGGTGCCCAACATTTGGTAGGTGGTGGAGAAGTTAGGGTCTGTCTCATAGAGGTGGGGCCATCTAGAGGTCTCTTGGCCACAAGAGTCTAACACCATGGTGATTGTCATGATTGGAGGTCGTATGGGGCAATAAGAAACTTGGTTGGTACTTCATGTTTTATACTTGAGGTTGAGGTGGAACGTTTTTAAATCTGTGGACCACTTCTGATGGTAGTCATTATGGAATTTTCCTTGGGTCTGCATGAACTGTAGTGGCTTGTGATCAGTGTGGATGACTATCTCCTTCCCAATAATGTAATGTATCCACTGGCGACAGGCTTGCACAATGGAGTACATTTATTTGTCGTAAGTAGGTTACTTACAGATAACATATGATAGTGTCTCACTATGATATTCCACGGGGTGGCCGTGTTGAGTGAAAATGACACCCACAACATAGTCTGAAGCATACGTCTCAATCTCAAAGGGTGTTTTAGGTCCAGTAATGAAAGTATTGGGGATGAGCACAATTGCTTCTTCAAGTCATCAATGTTTTTTTGTTGGGATAGACCCCACAAAAATGTTTCCTTATCGCCACTTCTGGTTACTTGGTTGAGGGCCCATGCGATATGAGAGAATCCCAACATGAAGCTACGATAGAAATTGGTGAGGTCCAAGAAGCTCTGAAGTTCAGTGAGTGTGGTTTGGGTTGGCTAGTCACGGATGACCTAGATCTTGGCTGGATCCACATGCACACCATGTTGATCAATGATGTACCCTAATTAATGGACCTTGCCAATGCCGAAGGAGCATTTTTCCAATTTTTCATATAGTTTGTGTTTCCCTAGGGTGTGAAAAACCTACTAAATATGCTGCAAGTGTTTCGCCCAAGTCTTGATGTAGATGAGGATGTCATCCAGATACACCACTATAAAAGTATTGGTGAAAGGTCGTAGGATATTGTCCATCATCTTCATAAAAGTTGGAGCATTTGTCAAACCAAAGGGCATGACCAACCATTCAAAAATACCTTCTTTTGACTTGAAGGTGGTCTTCAATACATCTATTTTTTCTATTGGGACCTGGTGGTATCCAGACTTCAGATGAATCTCACTAAAGTATTTGGCCCCCGTGAGCTGATCGAGGAGGTCATCGATTCGGGGAATTGGGTACCGATTTTGGACTGTGATTTTATTCAGGGCCTGGTAATCAATGCAGAGTCACCATCTCCCGTCCTTCTTATGCAAAAACACGATTGGGCTCCAACAAGGTGATGAGATAGGATGTATGTGCCCCTTGTGGAGCAGTTCTTGGTTCTGCCTCTTGATCTCCTCATTTTCTAACAGAGAGTGGCATTATACTGGCCCATTGGGTAGCGATGCGCCTGGGATCAAATTGATGGGATGCTTGACCTGGAAGTACAGAGGTACCCCAGTAGGAGAGGAGAATATATCACTGTATTATTCCATGACCTTATCCACTTATTTCTTTTGTGTGGAGAGATCAGCCACGGAGGCCCTAGATGTGGCTGCGATCTTTTGCTCACTCTAAGAGAAAATCACGAAGAAGACAAATTTCTTGGTATGAGAGATGACCTTCCTACATTGATTGATAGAGATCAAGGAAATAGAACTAGGAGGGACTGCCTCGGGTATCCTGTACAATTTCATGTTCAAAGTAATAATAATACTACGATGCCTAGACTCATACATAGCGTGACGTTTCCATAAATAAGGTTGGCCCAAAAGAACATTATAAACTTTGAGAGGAGATACATCACAAAATACCTCATCTTTGAATGGATTGACGTTGTATGAAAATCTATACTATTGACTGATGTGGAGATCGCTTCCTTGGTGGAGCCATCCAATGGTGTAGGGTTGTGGGTGCGGTGTTGTTGGTAGGGCCAGATGCCTACTTGAATACCTCTACTGAGATGAGGTTCCTCTAGCTACCACTATCAACAATGAAGTGCAGTGGGGTGCCTTTTACCCACATCTATGAATGGAAAATGCGCTCGCCTTCTTCTGGCTCGTCTGGTTCAGCAGGCTGGAGCTTGGTGGTAGAAATGGTGGCACTGGGTTAAGCATCAATGATATGTCTTCTCCTTTCTGGTTTTAACTCAGAGTCAGAACTTGCATATGATTTAAAGGCTTTCACTTAGGCCACCAACAACTGATTTGATCGGCAGTCAGCAGTGTTATGCCAATGGCTCTTATGGAAGTCACACCACTTCCTAGTATATTTATTTGTCTTTCTGGTGTCCTTATTTGCTTGCGTCTTGGACTGGTTTTCCTAATACTATCCATATTTCTCTATCATTTGTTCTATCGGTTGGGACCACCCCTTCCTAGATTTTGTTGTGATGGGTTCCCAGGCCCAAATTGTCACGTATTTTGTTTGAGCTTCTGCTCAATTTTGATGGCATATCGGTAGGCCGCGCCCAAGGATGAGATGTTGAGAAATTACATTTCAGTCTAGATGTATCTATGTATATCACTCTGATACTTGAGCACCAGATATCACTCTAAATATTTGATACCCAGATTGGTGCACAAGGTATGGAAGATATTTGTGAACTCTGACACTGCTTGGTCTCTTTCTTGCCGCAGTATGGTCTATTTGGTATACAAGTCATCATAACTTATGACAGGGAAGTATTGTTCCTTAATAGAATCCCTGATGGATTCTCAAGTGGTCGCGACTATAAATAATGAGGGTTTCTATGTTTCCTTTTTCTCACAAAAATTTTCCCACCAATCTTTGACATGGGGAATGACTTTGAGGAGTGCAAATGTAATCTTTTCTTTATTCGAAAAATTATGGACAAAAAAATACCCTTCTAGTAGATTCATCCACTTGTCTACAACATCTGTGTCTATCTGACCTTCAAATATAGTAATATTGAAGTTGATTTGTACCTTGAAGGGGGTGAGTCCTCTGCTCGTGGAAGATGCATCGCCTGTTGGTAGTCGTTGAAGGATTTGCACGAAACTATCCATCATCTTGTTCCTCTATTGTGTGAAGGATTCCTCAAGGAACATTTTGAAAGGATATCCTATCCCATCATCTTTATTTTCTCCTACTATGAGAGGTCGCTTGGGCATGCAAGAGCTTTTTCCCTCAAGAGAAACAAGCTCGAGACCCAATTCTTTGTACCTTGACCTCGTTGGGGACATGCATTAAGGCGAAAAGGAGAAGACCGATATGATACCATTGATCCATATTTTATGAGCATAACAGAATGAATACAGATTATTAAAATATGCTTAACACAGAATAACAAAGATACAGTAAAACTAGTTTTCTATTCAATAAGGAAATAAGATGAAATTGTAAAATGCAGCAGAAAACAAGCTTGTTGGAATGGTGGTGGCTTATTTCTGAGAAGAGATGTGACAGTTGTGCTCATTCGCAAGAATATGATTACAATGAGGCTCTGAAGGAATTTTTACAATAAACTGGAATTTCAAAATCCCTAGACATCCAAAAACCTAACCCTAGGAGATGAAGCGCCAAAAGTCATGTGGGCCCTGTTTGGGTAAGTTAGTACATCAACTTCCCGGGGTCGCAACTTTTGCATACAATCTTCGTTTTAGGCGCACGATAGCCAGTTGGAAAGGTATCATCGAGGAGATTCATTTTTGGGGATAAATCAAAGCCTTAGGCTATCATTTAGAAGCTCTATCTTGAAAAACCTTCATTTAGGCCCTCTAAATGGCCTCAGAAGTTAAAAACTGATAAAACTAGTAAATTGCCAAAATTGTCAAAAAACTGTTTTGAGAGAGTTGGAAAAGGTGGGTGGCCACCGATATCCACCGGGATCAAAATGGATTTCAAATATTTATTTATGGCCTCCACTTGGCCATTTTCCTGGGGATAATATGACAATGAATGATCTTGCTTGAACCCCACTTTTGATGCCAAATCTGTCATCATCTTGTTCCTAAAGTGACAACCATGGTCAGTGAAAATATCCTTCAGCATTCCCAACGGAGCTCTGATTTGGTTGAATACGAAGTTTGTTGCAGACTCACCATCATATTTAATTATATGCATGTCCTCATCCCACTTGGAAAAATAGTCCATGACCATGATAATGTGATGGTGCCCCTAGTAGAGGTTAGGTTCCAATATCATGAAATCCACCCCTGAATTAGTGAAGGGACCGACAGTAATGACTAAGTGAAGAGGGGTAGGGTGCAAGTGCATCTTAGGATTGAACACCTCGAAAGGGTGACACTTCTTGACCTCTTCTACACAATCTTTAAAAATCGACGACCAAAAATAACCAGTTCGCAATATTTTTTGGGTTTTCAAATGAATGACCGCCACACACCCCACTGTGACATTCATTGAGTACGACTTCATCTTCTTCATTACTCAAACAACGATGCAAGGTAGAATCCACTCTTGGGTATGTGTTATATTCTTTGAATTTTTCAGGACCACATTTTCGAGACTACATTATATTTAGGTGGTTTTTCGGCACATGGTTTCTTTGTCAATGGTTTTCTATTTCTGGTTAAGGAATTAGGGTTTTGGACTAATCCAGGTCATTGGGTTAGGGTTTTTGATGTCGTTGGATCCTATATGTATTTTGTATTGTAAACATTGTAAGATGATGAATAATATAGAATATGTTGGTTTTCCTGGTTTGGGTTTGCAGGTGAAAAATCTCTGTGTAATGTTTGTATTTGTCATTGTATATTTTCTATTCCTTTACTGAATATCTGTTTGCAGTAGATATTATACAAGATTAGAATTTACATCCACCCCTCGGCGATACAAAGTGTCATTAATGATGAGGTTTTTTTCACTTGATGGAATACATGTCATCGATCGTCCCTCGAAAGATGTTGGGGAAGCTTTAGAGTTTGAATATATATCAAAATGTCTCCATACTAGGGATCTGAAGACAAGATAAGAAAAATGTGTTCATCAACAAATGAGTCATCAAAAATGGTATCATCATCATGCCTAGGGAATTCCGACATTAATTTTGCAAAGATCAATGATTTATTATATTTCGCGGAGAAAAAATCGAGATCAAACTCCTGCAAAATAAAAATTTGTTTATTCTATTTCCCCCCTATGACATTCCATGTCAGGATGTATTGGAATGGATTGACATCGGCAACCACGGTAGTCTTGCGAAGTAAGATATAATGGTGCAATGTTTGAACCGCATGCACGACCTCTAAGGATAACGTTTCCACATGAGAGGACTTAAGTTTAGGACCGATTAGGTTTCAACTAAGATAATAGATAAAGTGCTCATGGATCTCATCATCCTCCTGAACGAGAAACATACCAGCCGTCCCTTCGGATGTGACTATGTAAAGTGGGAATTTCCACTATAGTCTGGAGGACTCAGTAGAGGTGCCAACACTAGGGATTTATTAATGGAATCAAAGGACTCATGGGCTTAATCATCCCATATAAATAGAGTATCATTTTTCAATAGATGCATAAAACCCTTAGTTATGTTGGCATAGTTGGCTCTAAAGCAACGCAGGAAGTGAGATTTCCCTTGTAAACATTGAAGCTGACAAATACTATGTAGGGGAGGAAACCGAAGTATTTCCTCCATATTCATTGGTTTCACCATGATCCATTTATCATATATGCCATGCTTATCCAACAGAACCACGATGTGACCAACAATGTCGCTCATGGGGAACTTGAACTCATCTCATTCGATCCTTTCAAAATCTGGGAGAAAATAAGATATGTGGTGAAGGTCCTCCCAACGCCTTTCAGGACTAGTCATGGCCTCTAAGATCGCTTTGTTGGAAGTAAAACTATCATCAATGAAATCATGTGAACTATAATAGTTTATGTCCCATATGGGGTCTAGGACAAGATCCACCTCTTTTGTCCGTGAAGAGGGAGGATTTGGTACTACAGTGGCTTCTTGGATAGGCTGATATGTAATCTCGACTACAAACAATGAAATTTCCATTATGATGTGTGAGTGACCTTCATATGACACAATCAAAGAAGGTAGAGTCCATGGGTCATCGAAATATGAAGTATGGAACGAGACAATCCTCAATGATGATGAAGATTCATTGGAAACGACATTGATATATGATATCGGTGCTGAGAAATTTAAGGTTCCCATGAAGGACAGATAGATTATGACACCAATGTTCTCATTTTCCTTCTGAGAATTCTCAACAATGGGGATCGAGGGTCCCACCAATGCAAAGGAACTATAGCGCGAGAAATATATCCGGTCGATCATCACAACCTTCCCTTCATGAGGAAAGCATAAAACATGAAACAATGACGACACAAAAATTGTCATAACATAAGTCCAGTTACACCCTAGTAAAATATTGTAGTCAAGGGGTGCATCAACCGCCTCGACCTCGACCGCCACAATTTTACCTCCTAACTGGACCTGAAGAGCAGGGAGGATACCATGTGGTCTGAATGAATTCCCATCAAACACAATTAACATATTCATAGATTAATAAATCTAGGCAAAGCCAATGGCTTTCCAACAAGATAGAGACATCATAGATGTCAAAGCATGTTCATCAATGAAAATATGCTTAGTAGTGATATCCATACATTCCACATGGATTTGAAAATCCACATGGTAAGGTAAGGGAGGCTAGATATATGTGACATCGAAATCGAGAACTTTCGAGCCACTTGAGTCAAGAGCTCCCAATGCAAATAACAAGGCATTCTTTTGTGTTGGGCACGTCTGGAGTACCTCCAAAGTTGAAATAACACATGGTCTTTGGCCCAAATATTCAAAAATCGATTGATTCTGGGTGGCTCTGGCATTGGGATTATGAATATAGTGCTTAAGAACTCCTTTCGAAATGAAAGGCATAGGGTTAGGCTTATCGATCTACAAAGGTGTTTCCAAAGGGGGAGGCTCTGTACCCAAAGTAGGTTGTGGAGGACTATAATCATGAGTCCTAGTGGCTACGCTAACCTCATATCAAAAAATATTCATGCATTGATGGAAACTATCATGTGTCGGGGGATTTTGACCTCCACCCATTGCATTTTTGGTTTTCGAGGTTTTTGAGGCCATATTTTGATTATGCAGAAACGAATTAGTTAACACAATAGTCTACGGCATTATAAGCCTTTAGGATTCCTCTATCTTAGGGAATAAATGGGTAAGGTTATCGTCTTTACACAAATTACATGGAAACTTCACCTTCTGCTTTTCCTTCTTTCCCTCACCATCATTATTACTAGACTTGTCATTATTCTTATTTTCCTTGTTCTTGGTATTGTTGTTATTATTCCCACCCTTGCGGTTATTATTTCTACCTTTCCTCTTATTCACTATGGGTTTTTCGTTACCCTCCAGGTTCATTGACTACACAAAATGTACTACCGACGATTGGGATGGAAGAGACAAATCCGTAGCTTGTTCCATTGTAGACTGGTTGAGAGACAAATTTTTCATGTGATTTGTCACCTAGTCTGCAGACTAGGCATTTGTTGATCCTATAATGCCATCGACATGGGGCCCATTCTTTTGTCTTGGATCATTATTCGACCATGGTGCGTCAAGAATAATTTCATAGAGTATCCCAGATTGAGCTTATATGAGATCTAATTGATGGGATTTAAATATGGCCTCTTCCTCAGTCATTACTCTAGATGTAGAAACATCCTTCGAAATATATGGCAACAATTCCATCTATGACACAATTATCTCTCAGTTCCGTCTATTACCTTAGTTTCGTCTATGACACAGTTTCAAAATATATGGCAACAATTCCATCTATGACACAATTATCTCTCAATTCCGTCTATTACCTTAGTTTCGTCTATGACACAGTTATATCCTTCATGTCGCTCTGATACATCTGCAACAAACCCAATCCAAGATACTTGCCCAAAAGCGGCCACCATCTGTTCGACGAACACGGAATGCTTCACGCCATTAGAATTAATGACATGCGGGCGACATTATGCAGTCGTTCGGCTTCTCACTCAAGCGCTCTGATACCAACTTGAAAATAGAAGGAATGGGAAGGAATTGGCTGCTCTCAGGTGAGGTAGCACCTAGAGGCTATCAAAGCAAAGCCACACACTCCATTTTATTAAATCAATTGAGGAGTACATTATATAGGATGATATTCGGTTTAGACGGTTGGAACCATTATTCAGTTTAGAGGACTCTCCATTATTTCTAAGTGAATGTGGGTTGACTCATCACCATCTTTCAAGGTAAACCATGCCACCTGAAATAACCCATTAGTGGTCCATATGGGGTAGATTTTCATTCCTTCTAGATGCATTTGGGTCTTGGGCCATCAACATGTTTCCTTAATTTTAAGAAAAATGAACTCTTAACCAAACATAAACAATTTTAGGTCATAATGTGGGGATCTGATTCACCATTGCCTTTATGGAAAAAAGACAATGTTGTTAGGGTGGCTAACATTTCCTCGTGGTAATTTATTACAAAGGAATCCAATGAAGAAACCATTGCCACGATTGGAAGAGGGCGAATGATAATGCTAATTATCGAGAATACCAACCTGGAAAATTTATCCTCCTTATTTCAGAAGGTGCTGGACAGTTAAATATATTTGAAACTGCAGACTCAACCCTCAAACTGAAGAGCTCCACCAGATTACCTGGCAATGGAAAGCACCACGTCTTACTTTATAAAATGAATCTACATGCATGCCTACTTGGACTGAGGCCAAGGGAGAATTGAATATTGTGTTAATTTTGAGAACGACCTCAGAAGGCAGAGCAGTCTAGCTGCCTCCACACATGCCCCAACTGTCAAATATATATTCGCCTGGCCTTGATTTCATTAATGAAGACATATGGGATCTATCGGCCATCGGAATCCATTCAAAGGGAAAGAGTCATGCAGAGAATGTGACTTTAGGAATAATATAGTTAATAGATTTAAAAGTTGCGATTGTTTAGTTCATTTTGTACAGACATTTCACTGTCGTGATGTCACCTTTACATCGCACCGAGCCGTTGGATGTCTTCGTCTATTAGTCCCACACCCAGTCTCGCCAAATCTCTACAGGATTGGCGAGTAAAAATCGTTGAGTGCTAAAAACCGTATGTATATTCTACATTACTCTAAACCGCTAGCGTGGCATCTACAAATAAGCAGTCAACACGTACTCCAATGACATTAACTGAATTTCTGAGATCCAGTACACTATAAGAGGATGTTTGCGTCCGATGGGATGGGTCCCACGATGAATGGGATTGATGGTTCCCACCATAATTGCCAGTCCCCTGCCATGACAATGGACACCACATATATCACACTTTTATTAGTTCGATTTGATCACCCATGTGGCTCCCCATGGCTTAAATTCGACGAGTATTTACCTGTTTTTAACTTATTTAACTGTCATATATTGGCAAGCACGTCAATAATAACGTTTTCTTAATTTTTAAACAAATTGATAGGTGGGTTAAAAATTTATCCCTATCAAATTTTATATATATGATACCGACATTTATATATAACTGTCAAATTATATATATATATAATACCGAGATTCTTATATAAATATGAGATTTGAGATACCAAATTGTAAGTATTTCTAAATCTGATTGCAAAAATAAAAAATAAAACATAAAACAAGTTAACAATATCATTGGAAAAGACTTTGACTGTCTAAGATAAGCACATAATGCGCCCACAAAACTGAGATTTCAAGATTTAGATTCTAGAGATAAGAATAGACTAATCGTGAGGCCTTGAGATGAGAGTGTGAGATATGTGAGTTGAGATTGCAAAATATGCATACATTGTGTTCACAATGGATTTTTTTGGTATACTATAAAAAAAAACCATTTTCATTGTAACTCACATAATGCAACCGTGAAAGTTGAAGATGGAAGCTTAACGGTTGGGAATCTATTGTGCACATTAAACAAAAAATACCAATTTTTGGGGAAAGAGTACTTAGATTGAGGGTCTTTTAGTTGTCCAATATAAATAATAGAAATGACTTTTCTTGTTTGTCTAGGTGAAATAGGTATTTTTTATTTGATTTTGAGAGTTTTTATGTAGTTTTTTTAGTGTTGGTAGTAGAGGATATTGAAGCCTAAAGGTAAAACAAGCCATCATTAGAGGGTAATACAAGAGTGCTTGTCTTAATTGTTGAAGGTTTTAAATGGAATATGCGTGGAAGCACGTGACTTACTTTGAGAGATTCGCCATACAAAAATTAGAGAGTGATGGTAAAGATAATAGACCACATATGCAATGATTTGAAATCGAGTCAACTTGCCCCATTCTCGATTTTTTTGGACATTGGCCTATTAGGAAGAAGAAGCATAAACACAGACACAGATTAATGGAAAACCAAGAACAAACCAAACACAACAACAATCATACAATTGACACAATGATTTACGTGGAAACCCAATATGGAAAAAACCACGAGGCAATGATAATCGATATTCTTATTATTGAAGGGAGAATTACAATATCCAATCGCATGCATACAACCATCCTCTTCTCTCTTCCCACACATTGTGCTACAATACATTGCACATTGCTCACTTCACCTCTATGGGTATGCTCATATATATAACATCTATCAAACAATTAGACAAACTGATTACAATATGTTCCACCAGTTACACAAACTGTTCACTGTAGTGTGCATGTATGCACATTCTATTTTTAGTTAATGTTGTGTGCATGCATCTGCATGGGAAATTAGTTGGCACGTTTTCAACATTCTCCACCTTGACAACAATTTACCTGATATATCATGCCCAAATTTATTCATCACCTTTCTTGCAAGACAAGAGAATCCAAACACCATCACAGCTCCTCAACTTCTCTTATAGTAATGTTATGTGAACATGTCTTCCTGATTCACTCTAGTATGGACCATTTTTCCTCTATCGATAACATGTATTATAAACCGATGCACTTGTCCCATTTTGATACGCTGCAGTGTTACTCAAATGCACGACACTTTGACCACCACATAACACCTCATCCTGTACCTGTCCAAACTTAGCCAATAGATTCTTGCATTCTTGGAAGACATAACTTGAAGTAGGTCTCCTCTTTTCCAAATCTCCTAAATCATAACCACAGACTAAATCCATGTGACCACTATAGGCGATACTTGTGTTGTTGTGCCTCTAAGACAATGAAGTACCCATTTCCTTGCTCTTTACCTGTTTTTTCCATGTGTCTACTAACAACACCAACTGCATGTGAAATACTGACCATTTCCCATCTCAATCATCATACTTCCTACTAGCATACGATACTTGAGACATATAACCCTTTTCTTCTTCATTAGTTAGGACATAAACCTGAAGAAAAACATACAATGGAAAGCCAAGAGATTTTACCGGTTTCACATTATTGCTACCAAATTTCCTCAGTATCTTCACCACATACTTCTATTGTGATAACCAAGCTTACCATCCTTTCCCTCTCTATGTATTTCTATGCCTAAGATTTGTTTTTCTACTCCTAGATCCTTCATCTCAAACGTCCTAACCAATTGAGCCAACCTATTGATATCAAACATGCTTGTGCTTGCAACAAACATAACATTTAACACCAAGATAATAAATATACCATAAGTAAAATTTGTCTGAGCACAAAGGAATCAAACATCTTGTGCCATTTTCCTCGCATGCTTCAGGCAATATCGTGATTTCTGAATTTGCAAACAAATCTTCTGTTGCGATTCTGAACTAACTTTTCTAGTTGTTCCATATACATCCCCTTTTGCAAAAACTCTGTGTAAAACTGTTTTAACATCTAGATGTACTAACTCAAGATCAAATAACACAACTAGTGCTAACACAACATGAATAGAAACAAGTTTTTTAACAACTGATGAGAAACTTTCATGGAAATCAATACCTTTCAAATACCCTTGTACTACCAGTCATGCTTTGAACCTTTCATCTTTTACTATGTTTGATTTTATAAAAGGAGATTTATCAAACATTGCATTTATGTCCATGATAATTATGTGGGCAATAGGATCCCACATTTTGCATCCCTTAACATAATCACCATATCAAAGATCTACATGTTTGATCTGGGTTTTACTTAGAATGTTGATAGAAACATAAGCATCACAACCAAAAAATTTCACATTTGAGTGATCACCACATGACATGTTCATACTGCTTCTGGAATTTTCCAGTCTTTTGCAACCGATGGTGGCCGAGTTACCAGATAGAAAAATCGCTTATGCCCATAACTATTGTTGCAACTTGGAATCACTGAACATGCACTTTCGATCCCAACATCCTCACAATAATTTCCAAGATCCATGGATATGAACCTACCTTCATCATATATTCTCAAACACTTGATTGACCTGCAAATGCTCATTTCACTACAAATCTCTAAACACATAATCCTTTCTATACACCCACATTTCTAACTTGGACACATTGATCCACCTCATACTTTTCATTCGAACAACTTTGACAATATATGACTAAGCCAACCAAAGTGAACCTTTGTTGCTCACCTCAAGGGACTTCAAACTATAGTCTCAGTGCTCCACCTTAACATGAACGTTCCCTTGACCAAATCCGACCAAGTAAGCCTTCACCTCTTACCTCCAGGCCCATTTACAATGGAGTTCACCAAGCCTTTTTATAGGCTTCATTACATGCAATCCATGAACAAAACATGGACCTGAAAAACCACGTCCTTTGACTTAAAAAACAGATCTAACTCATTAACTCTTTCACTGAGTCAAGGTTAACTCAACATACATGCCTCCCTACATATCCAATTTACCTAAATCTATGTCTAGACTTTTCATAGGTGATCCAATAAACCAAGGGTACACATGCCTATCCATTTCAGATGTATGCCCATTTACATGCAATCAATAATTTTTACAACTCCAAGGTAAAAAAAAAAATTCTTGTTGTTGCCTTGTTGTACGAGTAGATTCCACATCTTGAACTTCCATAACTCAAAGCTATTAATTCCTTTGAATTTCTCCACCTTTTAAAATAAAGAAATAATATTATATTCAAAATTAAAACCCCAAAATATAATTTTTAATTAAAATATGTTTTTCTCTTTTAAAAACAAACCACCACACACACACACACACATATATATATATATTTTACAAAACCTTTTAACAAGGATATCCACCTTACCTTTTATTAAAACATCCCCCACTTTTAAAAAGACATCCTCCACTTATTTATAAATGATGACTTTCATACCTCATGTCATGATAAACGAAGGTTATGGCACCCTCCCAAGATGCTGAGGGAGCGATAATCTACAAAAATTCTATCGC
The DNA here is from genome assembly GCA_010110895.2 of Picea sitchensis. Lineage (NCBI taxonomy): Eukaryota > Viridiplantae > Streptophyta > Pinopsida > Pinales > Pinaceae > Picea > Picea sitchensis. The sequence continues at coordinate 64,623 of SNQJ01S0028335.1, forward strand.
GCCTGCACAGAGTGCGACGGTCTCTGGAAACGCCAAGGAGCATAAGTCTGGGAGCGATTATCGCCCCTCCAACAGGGCTTAGGGAGTGATAGTTTGATTTCTTAATTCTCTACACACCATTGATATCAGATCCTTCAATTTCCTGTTTTGATATCATTTGTTAGGCAACGAAAACATAAACGCAGATACAAATTAATGGCAAATCAAGAACAAATAAGACACAATAACAATTATACAATTGTCACTGTGATTTACATGGAAACCCAATATGGAAAAAACCACAGGGCAATGATAATCGATATTCTTATTATTCAAGGGAGAATTACAATAGTCAATCAAAGGCATACAACCATCCTCTCCTCTCTTCCCACACGTTGTGCTACACTACATTTCACATTGCTCAATTCACTTTTATAGGTATGCTTGTATATATAGCACCTATCAAACAATTAGATAAACTGATTACAATATGATCTACGAGTTACACAGTATATTCATTATAGTGTGCATGTATGCATATTCTATTTTTAATTAATATTTTATGCATGTATTCCTATCGAAAATTAGTTAGACATGTATTTGTACAAAAGTATTAAAAAATTATTATTATAATAAAAACATAACTATGTGCGTATATTTATGTTCCTTACAAGTATCAAATTATACAATGCTTGTTCTTATTAATTTCAATTACTAATGAATTTTGGAGTTTTTCAGAGCCTTAGATGAATTACTAATGAATTTTATAGCTTTTTCAAATTTATATAATACTCCCCTATAAAATATTAGATAACCATGATAAAGTAACGTTCAATAATTACCACTCTCTTGCCACCGACAAATCTCCAAGCTGAATTGGTTTTCCTAACCTCTTTCAAGTCATCTTGCATAATTGCATCCACGAGAGGGTTCGTAAATGGTTAGCGGAATTGGAAAAATGCTTTGTAAACTAAGTAATTACGTTGAAGGCAATTTTAAGAGGGTTCCCTCGCCTTCTTTGTCATAATAATTTATCAGAATTGGGAAAATGCTTTCTAAACTGAGTTATTAAGTTGAAGGTGTGAAGGTGTTTTTTTTTTAAGAGTGTTGTTTAAATATTTTATTTTTTGAAAATTGTTAGTGGAATTGGGTAAAACAAGTTTTGGTGATTTTTTTTTTTTATTATTTAAATTGTATTTTTAAGTGTATAAATGGATTCAGCGCCTTGTAAAATCCTGAGAACTCTCAAATTGTATAGAATCAATCACTCAAATCTGGAGTTCCAAACAATATTTTACCAGTAAAAATTGATAAAAAATATAACCTTACAAACTCAGCCTATTGTAAAATCCTCAGAACTCTATAATTGTATAGACTGAATCACTCAAATCTAGAGTTTCAACAATTTTTTACCAGTAAAAATTGATAAAACATATAACCTTACAAACTCCAAAAAAAAATGAAACGTTTAAACATTTTTTTTTTAAAGAGAAAACTGGCTAAAATTCTTTGTCCATTAATCATGGGTGCCTAATATGAAAATGTGAATGCAATTCTTTGTCCATAATTTATCAATGCATAATATGAATGCAATTCCACCTGTCCACCTATTCCACCTGCCATGTCACTTGTCCACCTAGTCCACCTGCCATGTCACCTATCCACCTATGGCCTGCGTCATAGTGTTGTGTTCGTGTTTAGAGGAAAGGATATGTAGCTTTCTCAATCAGGGCATCTTCAAGCATATACCATGATGACCCAACAACCTATCCCTTCGGCATTCCCTTCCTCGAGAAGTTGAAGGTCCCGCTCTCATCAGTGAATCCATTCATGCCCATGGTACTCCATTCTTCCATCAATCTGTCCACCACATCTCCCGTTGGAAGATTGTAGAAATTATTGTCTGTGAGAAACTTTCATAGGGATGTAATGTCGACCACAGAACAGTACCATTCACGGCCGAGTGCGAAAATACTTAGCGCAATACATGTTCCGAGTATTCGCCCTGTTACAAAATCAGTTCATGGTGGTTTTGAGTTTTAATCTATTATAGACTATGAATTTGAGAACAAAAATTATATAGAAATTAAATGATGTTTCTCTACATGCATGTAAAAGTAGTATATTTCATTTAAAAAATGTAAATATTCAACAACCTTAATAAGTAAATACTTAACAACATTAATTAAAATTAGTGAGATAACCACAATCAATAAAATTTAAGCTTTCATCAATTAAAATCATCCGTATCTTTTAAATTTAAAGAAAAATAGAGAAATTAGACGACTCAATGTAATCCTCACCTATGAAGAAATCAGAAAACTCACTTACCTGTTTGGTTCCTTTCCCTGTGTTTGTAATATCGATTTTTGTAAGCCAGATTGGTAAACCTATAGAGCGCAATTTGTCCAATACAGAGCGCATGAATGGTATATTGAGCTTTGAAAAATGGGATTCCAACCCTATTCCTAGGTTAAGGTCTCCTTTGAGAAAAGAATAGCAAAAAACGTAATAAATGAAGGTCCAAACCTAATATTAATGCACATGTATGAAAGGTGTTCCAGGAGCATGTGTAGAAGTAGAAAGTGATACAAACTGTGCAATGTTGACCCATGGGGTTTCTACTTCACACAGCAAGCAATGGCCCCTTGTTGATAACCGCCTCACCCCACATATGAGTTATGAAGTAGTTGGGTGAAAGCCACATATGAGTTATGAAGTAGTTGGGTGAAAGTATGGTGTTCCATTGCTTGTAGACAATGCTATATCTATGCATGCATTCCATCAAGAGTTTAACTAACTCAACTATTGTTGTGTACTTTTGCCTTTGAGCTAGATGATTATTGAATATTGGCTGGATGATTATTTGTATATATCCTAATTTTGGTGTACCTTGAATTGATTTGAGGAGGTATCACTCAACCCATCCATTACATCCTTCTACCATACATCCATTGATGTTTATGCCTTTAGACTCTTCTTTTAATTAGTTATTCATGGACCCTATTTAATGGATATTTTATTAATTATTCATGGACCATTAAAAAAAAACTTCACTAATCTTTGAAGAACATAACCACCCAATCCACTTCACCGTTCTTTTATCCCATTTTGGGGTTATGCTATTTAATGGTGCATTAAATGGTTGTGTGTTCTGCGTCCACCAACAAATAAAACAATATGGCTTTGTAGGCTCCACATGATCAATCAAGTCCCATATGGTCTAGTTATCATTATTTGTGTCTCTACAAATAAGGGGAGACAATGTCATTGAGGATGTAAAGGAGGATTGATCCGTTTTGGATCATTAGATTATTTTTCATCTATCTCAAAGCTTTATGTGTGAAAAAAATTAGAGGAATCAACTTGTAGAGCCATTTTAGTGGCTAGTTCCAATTTGGAAATTTGGGTCCAAAAAAACATCTTTTTCTGGAGCCATTTTGAGGTATCAAAAGACACTTTTTTATGGTACAAAACTTACTATGGACCAAGCGGCTATATTCTAGACACTAATACCTTTCCAATGGTGTAATAATTGCCTCAATCAAATTTAGTATGCAAAATTTATGCGTCCTGCAAGTTGACTTGCCGTATTGATCACCGTGGTGCGAGTGGATGCCACGCCATCCCCCATTACTTAAATGTGTGGGGCTAGCCACATAGTGTATTTTTTAGAGAATTCTAGAAAGTCCAAACCTGATCTCTAATTGAGGGTTGAGGGTTGAGCGTTCTAGAAGGTCCAAACCCTAGATAGCTATCAAGCTATGTTAAATATCTAGCCGCTAAGAGGAGAAGGGGTTAGATTTTTTTGCATTGTATCTTATTCCATAACTAAGAAAAACATCTGAGAGTGGTATTATGTTAGAATAACATAGGAGGAAAGATTATGTAGTATCCATGTAGGATACAATGTCAAAGACAACTTCATAGAGAATGTCTCTTTCTTTATACGTGCATTTGAAGAAAAGAGAGCAAAGCGATCTCACCTTCTAGCTTGGGTTTTCTCCCGTATTGTGTTTCCGAGGTAATATCTTGTGTTTATTTGTGGATGGTGAGTGATTATTTATTTTTGTTCTCTATTTTTCTCGTTTCATCTATTTCATAAAATTTAAGGAGAAGACCAGTAATTAAAGAATCCGAGATCTAAAGGAAATTAACCTTCATAGTAAGTAAATATTTTAGTAATTTTATTAGATTTATTGTGACAAACTATCTTGTGGAATATCGACAACAGTTTAAAGATCAAGAATGCAAGGTGATGGCAAGATATTTGTCCAACAAATAGAAAACACATAATGTTTTTTCATTTTGCAAATGATTAAGGATTTATCAACATAGGTCTTAAGGCCATTACAACAATATACTCATTAAGATCTCAACATGTAACTTGTAGGAATTGAACTTGGGTGGGGAGGATAACACAACCTTTATCAACCACCCATTGTAGCTTACATGTCATCTCAGTGATTGTGGTGCTTGAAATCAAACATTGGCGCCACCATTGCACACAAGAGAGCACAAACATAAAGGTTTTCATGGTCATCTTTGGACTTTGATGCTTGAGTTGCAAATTCATAGTGTTTGGATTGAAAAATGACACAATATTCACGTGCATATCATTAGGCTCATCAAAGATATTGTATTTTATAACTACACCCATCCTACTAAGAAAATGGATTTGCTTCTCTTCCAACCATGGAATCCTTCTGATTCTCATGAATGTGAATTTGTAATTGATTTTTCATGACAGGGTTTGCGGCTAGGGTTTTCCCAGACGTAGACCCCACGTTTTGGTTTTGTTTTCTCCTGGTGTATGTGTGCTGGCTAGGTTCTCAGAATACAAGTCTTCAACCTTCTCCATCGAAGATTCTTCACCCAGATTCCTTCCTTAAGGTTGCGGTACCTTTCTTCTGGATTTATTTTGCACATATTTTTTCCTCTTTGACTGCTGCGAATCGAGCCCTCCTTTTGGATCGAATTTATGCTGTGTGGATTTTCTCCTCTTTGACTGTTGTGGATTGGTCCCTCCTTTTGGATGAGCCATTTTTTCTTATGGTGGATGGGTATTTCCTATTGCTCATGAGTTTCTCCGGGTGATGCAGAGATCTCGCCTTGACTCTTTTTTACTCATATCCATATTTTTTCTACACAGATTGGGTATTTTGCTGGACGGAGGTGCTTTTTTATCTTCATGAGGCTTCCTCTTTTTCCCCGCACAAATTTGAGGTGCCTCCATTTGACCCCCCTCTCAAGTTTTGGGTTTTTGTTAGGGTTTTCTGCATACGATGAGCTTCTTGTTCTTGGTTTCAAATTTTGGTTGCTGAGTTTCAGATTTTTTTAGTCAGGGTTTGGAGTTTTTGGGCCCTCTATTATTCTTGAGAGGATTGTATGCCTCTTAGATCTAGTCCGGTCTGCCTTTGGGTTATCTTTGGAGGAATTCTTTTCTTCCTGCTCTCGGCTTGGGGCTCTTGGGATTTCCTTTTGAAGTTTTACCTTCATGTGACAGATCATTTCTCATGGGTGTGTGGATCTGGGTTTGGGTCTTGGTTTGTGGATCTCCCACTTTGTTCTTCTTCTGGTGTTGCGGTTCCTCTCTCTGGTTTCGTTGATTGTTTAGGGTTTGATGTATGCTCATGTATGGCTCCTTTTGGTGGTTTTCAATGGTTTTCCTCCTATCTGGTGGGGTTTGTGCAAGAGCTTTGAGGTCTTATTCCTGGGTGTGCGGTGTTGGTGCATGGCACTTTGAGGTCCTTGGAGAGGGCGTGCAGTTTATTTACATCTCTGTTTGTCATGGTCTACTTCGATGTTGTTGCTTTTTGGTTTTGTCGTAGTCAGGGTTTTCATACCTCTCTGACCTGGTCCTACTAGCCACTAAAGCTTTGTTTGGATTTCTTTTCTGGGTTTATTTCTTTTGGTGGGACTTCTTGTTCCGAGATCTCTCGTCACTTTGGGGTTTTTTTTTTATCTCTTATTTTTTATTTTTTTCTTTGTAGCTTTCCGACTAGTTTTTGTGTCCCTTTGACATCTCTTTACCCATGATTGGGTTGTGCTTAAGCCACCTACAAAATTTAATTTGGTTCTCTTCGGATGAATAAAATTATGCTTTTTTCCGGTGAACAAAAAAACCATGGAATCCTTATTTATGCACCAAAAGATAACTACCTTAAACAATAATACCTTCACTGGGAACAATGTAGACAAGTTCAAATCCACATAACACATTATATTTTAACACATAACATTTCCTTATGGCGTCCTTTGCAACTTTAGGGTCAATTTCTAGTTGCATAATACACCAATATAAAAATATACATAATAATGGGAATATCGTGTATAATCCCTTTGCCCTTGTCTTATAGTTTCTATATAGAACAATATTTTAGAAACTAGTCTTGTGTTGGTGTTCATCTATTCAAGGGAAAACTTTATGGGCTAAATTTTGTCCTTCGTGTAGTTTTCCATATTTTTATATAAAAAAATAAGATTTAACAATTTCCATTTTTTCTAATACAAATCACTAAAATTATATAGGATACAATTCTTTTACTCTAAAATTTGTCAAAATTTCTAAACATAGAAATTTGAATACTTTTACGAGAAAATCATGAAACATTTTATAATTAACATTTTAAAAGTTTTTAAGATACACCAAAATTTTTACACTTTAATATAAGTATAAATTCTTACAATTTTCTTTAACCTGTTCTAAGAATTTATCAAGATCGCTTGAGTAAACTCTCTATATGTATGATGTGCCACGATATGATAGGTTAGTGTAGGGTGGAATATTGTAGTTAAGACTAGGATATGTTACATTAGAGTAGGTTGGGCTAGGATACAATGGCTTATGCTTTGATAATATAGCCTATGGTGGTCTAAGAAAGGGTAGCTTAGATGAAGGGGAGGGTAGGCTAGAGTAAGGTAGTTTAGATTAGGTAGGGTGAATAAGACTAGGTAGTATAGATTAGTTTATTAAGGATACACTATGGTAGTGCTAAGAGAGGGCGGGGTAGGACAAATTAGAAATTTTTTTTGGTAGGCTAGGCTAAAGTAAAAAAAAAATTAGTGTAGGATAGTCTAAACTAGGCCATAACTAGGACAAGGTAGGCTAGAAAGACCATGTCAAGGGTAGGGTTGGTTAATCTAGAGAAGGGTATATTAGGATAAGTATGCTACTTAGGGTAGGTTGGATAACATAGGATAGGTTAGTGTAGTTTAGGATAGTATTTAAGCTAATCTAGGGTATGATAGGATATTTTAAATTATCATAATTTAGGGTTGGAAACTATAACCTAGGCTTGGTTGTGTAGGTTAGGATATGGTACTTTAATTTAAGGATAGTGTATAAGTGGATAAAATGGTTAGGGTGGGTTAGGGTAGTGGTAAGAAATCTATATTAGTCTAGGGTTAGGTACAATAAATGTAGGGTGAGATAGGTTTTGATAGGGTACTTTACTCTCATGTATGGTAGTTGAAGGACTCTTTGATTACTTTTTTTATTCATATCAAAGGACATAATGAGTCTATACATTAAATTTGTCAACCCGAGGTTTTGGTTTTACTTGTGAGTTAATCTGCACTATATATGCATGCTACACTTCCTACTTTTACTGATTTTTCTGACAAATAGTTGTAGTTTCAAATATTACACTTACAATCAATGGAATGGACAACCACGCAAGTATTGGCAAGGATATAATCAATCACATCAGCATTGAAAGTATAGTGCAAGAAGGTAAAGTAAATTTTACACCACACATCGACAGGAAAGTAAAGTGTTGGAAAACAAATTGTAGGAAAGTAAATCATGCCACACATTGATAGGAAAGTAAATCACACCACACATTGACTAGAAAGTAATTGTGGGAAAGTAAATTTCCCACCACACATTGATTGGAAAGTAAATTGAAGGAAATTAAATCACACCACACATTGATTGGAAAGTGAAGTAAACTACATGAAAGTAGAGTGAAAAATATTAACTATTTCCAACTATGATCACTATCCATAACTCACAGAAATAAATGTGATTGTTTAGATGAATGCAACCTGTAATAAATGAATATGATTTACCAAAGTAAGAGTAATCCTACATAAATGTAAAAATAAATAAACAAATATAATATAATATAGAAATTAAATGAAATCCTACATAAATAAATAATTGCATAATTAAATGAAATCATGCAACAATAAATGAAAAAATACCTAAACTACACAACACAATGTTCAATTGGAGTAGTCCCTACCTTCATAGAATAAAATGTTGATATTAACCAATATCATTATTAAAAATATACAAAATAAATAATAATGAAACTAATACTTATATTAAAGAATAGCTCTTACAATCCTAGATGAGAAAGGGCTCCTTTCTTACAGAACATCTCTTTTATACATAAGATTGATTTAAAATAGAAATAAAAAATGTCTAAATATAGATCCACTTGAGAATTAATGAATCTTGAATGGTTAAAACCATTTTACAATTTATACAATATACAAAATTATTTCAAAATATTTATTGGTGGCGTTGGGCTCACTAGATCCATGGCATATACATGGGGATATTTGAATGTGTAGTAAAAATGGGTATTCACAAGTGAGCACATAAAAATCTTCCCTCCATCCCCACCTAGTTCTCCTCCAGCTCACATCCCAATGGCGGGTGATAATCCCCCTATAAATAGAATGGACGCCATAGTAGCTGCCAGATATGCCCCTCTCGTTCTGCCTAAGCCTCTTAATGCCCTACCAGCAGGTGGCTACCTTAAGTAGCTGCCTAAGTTTATGGGGGAGGGAGATATAACTACAGAAGAGCACCTTGCAACTTTCTATAGTTATGCTGATAACTATGTCATAGTAGACGAAGATGTATGGTTGAGGATTTGTGTCCATAGTCTCGATGGAGAAGCCAGAAAGTGGTTCAGGGCCCTGACCCCTGGATCCATTGATGGGATTGAGGCTTTATATGATGTCCTCTTGAGATAATGGGGGGATAAAAAATACTTAATGTATTATATTACAAAGTTCAGGTACCTAAAGAGAAAATAGGGAGAGTGTATCTCTGACTTCTCCAAAAGATTTAACAAAATGTACAATAAGATCCTTACTGAGATAAAGCCTACAGAAGCCTCCACCAAGATCACATATGCTAGTTATTTTAACCATGACTTCTGGCTCCTGTTAAGAGAGAAAATAGATACCTCCTTGGTGCATATGCAAGATGTAGCCCTGGAAGTATAATCTAACATATTGGTAGTTAACCGAATCAAGAATAAGGCTGATAAAGACATAGGAAGGGGAAGATCTGAAGCCTCAACCCCCAGTTCCTCTACCCTCCCCCCTCAAATGGATGAAGTAACCAAGTTTACTAAAATCACTTTCAGCTAGGATGGAAAGGTTGGAATTGGAGGGAAGTACATAAATCCTCAAAATGTTGATAACAAAGGAAACTTCAGGAGGCTGAATAACCATGCTCCTCAGATTATGCAAAGAGAGCCTCAGAACAGAGATAGGGATGATCAGAAAATCCAAACCGCTCTTCAGAACAACCTTGTTGCAGATGATGGTGGAGAGGAAGATGACCTTGACCCAGAAATTCACTGTCTCGAAGACGCATCTCCTTCTCCTCACTTAACTCAATCAACATACGAGTAGTCTCTCATGAACATTCAATTTAATGAGCCGAGTAAGGGGAATAAGGCTAACGACAGCCCAAATAGATACAACCTCAGGTATAAGAAGAAATATGGGAAGTCAGATGTCCCTGATCAGCCTCCCAAAGAAAACAAGCCTACCAAAGATTCGGCAAGTAGCAGCAGGGAAAAGAGAATGCAGAACTCCCCACCATTGGTCAAATTTCCTATCCCATAGGTAAAATAAATCATGAAGCTCCCCTCTTATTCTAAATTGGAGCATGAAATTTAGAAGATTAGGATCCTGGTACCCCTTTCAGAGCTGTTCAAGCATGAAGAGTTTAAGAGATCCCTATCTAAATTATTGTTGCTTGAAACTTTGAATCATCCCTCGGACTCAATCAATTTGCAAGACAAGAAGCCCACAATCATCCTAGTTCCCATGGTAAAATATAGAGACGATTCATTCCCTCCCTTCTACACATCACTAAACATACATGACAAGGTACTGCATAATTGTTTGATGGATTCAGGGGTGTCTCATAACCTCATGCCCAAAACTGTCATGGAAGAATTAGGTCTACAAATCACAAAAGCATACCATGACTTGTATTCCTTTGACTCCAGGAAAGTGCAATGTCTTGGGGTCATCAAATATCTAGTTGTGACCTTGTTTCAGCTACCCATGAAAATTGTGGTCATGGATAT
>SNQJ01S0028335.1:74957-118832 GCA_010110895.2 Picea sitchensis
AAATTTTTACACTTTAATATAAGTATAAATTCTTACAATTTTCTTTAACCTGTTCTAAGAATTTATCAAGATCGCTTGAGTAAACTCTCTATATGTATGATGTGCCACGATATGATAGGTTAGTGTAGGGTGGAATATTGTAGTTAAGACTAGGATATGTTACATTAGAGTAGGTTGGGCTAGGATACAATGGCTTATGCTTTGATAATATAGCCTATGGTGGTCTAAGAAAGGGTAGCTTAGATGAAGGGGAGGGTAGGCTAGAGTAAGGTAGTTTAGATTAGGTAGGGTGAATAAGACTAGGTAGTATAGATTAGTTTATTAAGGATACACTATGGTAGTGCTAAGAGAGGGCGGGGTAGGACAAATTAGAAATTTTTTTTGGTAGGCTAGGCTAAAGTAAAAAAAAAATTAGTGTAGGATAGTCTAAACTAGGCCATAACTAGGACAAGGTAGGCTAGAAAGACCATGTCAAGGGTAGGGTTGGTTAATCTAGAGAAGGGTATATTAGGATAAGTATGCTACTTAGGGTAGGTTGGATAACATAGGATAGGTTAGTGTAGTTTAGGATAGTATTTAAGCTAATCTAGGGTATGATAGGATATTTTAAATTATCATAATTTAGGGTTGGAAACTATAACCTAGGCTTGGTTGTGTAGGTTAGGATATGGTACTTTAATTTAAGGATAGTGTATAAGTGGATAAAATGGTTAGGGTGGGTTAGGGTAGTGGTAAGAAATCTATATTAGTCTAGGGTTAGGTACAATAAATGTAGGGTGAGATAGGTTTTGATAGGGTACTTTACTCTCATGTATGGTAGTTGAAGGACTCTTTGATTACTTTTTTTATTCATATCAAAGGACATAATGAGTCTATACATTAAATTTGTCAACCCGAGGTTTTGGTTTTACTTGTGAGTTAATCTGCACTATATATGCATGCTACACTTCCTACTTTTACTGATTTTTCTGACAAATAGTTGTAGTTTCAAATATTACACTTACAATCAATGGAATGGACAACCACGCAAGTATTGGCAAGGATATAATCAATCACATCAGCATTGAAAGTATAGTGCAAGAAGGTAAAGTAAATTTTACACCACACATCGACAGGAAAGTAAAGTGTTGGAAAACAAATTGTAGGAAAGTAAATCATGCCACACATTGATAGGAAAGTAAATCACACCACACATTGACTAGAAAGTAATTGTGGGAAAGTAAATTTCCCACCACACATTGATTGGAAAGTAAATTGAAGGAAATTAAATCACACCACACATTGATTGGAAAGTGAAGTAAACTACATGAAAGTAGAGTGAAAAATATTAACTATTTCCAACTATGATCACTATCCATAACTCACAGAAATAAATGTGATTGTTTAGATGAATGCAACCTGTAATAAATGAATATGATTTACCAAAGTAAGAGTAATCCTACATAAATGTAAAAATAAATAAACAAATATAATATAATATAGAAATTAAATGAAATCCTACATAAATAAATAATTGCATAATTAAATGAAATCATGCAACAATAAATGAAAAAATACCTAAACTACACAACACAATGTTCAATTGGAGTAGTCCCTACCTTCATAGAATAAAATGTTGATATTAACCAATATCATTATTAAAAATATACAAAATAAATAATAATGAAACTAATACTTATATTAAAGAATAGCTCTTACAATCCTAGATGAGAAAGGGCTCCTTTCTTACAGAACATCTCTTTTATACATAAGATTGATTTAAAATAGAAATAAAAAATGTCTAAATATAGATCCACTTGAGAATTAATGAATCTTGAATGGTTAAAACCATTTTACAATTTATACAATATACAAAATTATTTCAAAATATTTATTGGTGGCGTTGGGCTCACTAGATCCATGGCATATACATGGGGATATTTGAATGTGTAGTAAAAATGGGTATTCACAAGTGAGCACATAAAAATCTTCCCTCCATCCCCACCTAGTTCTCCTCCAGCTCACATCCCAATGGCGGGTGATAATCCCCCTATAAATAGAATGGACGCCATAGTAGCTGCCAGATATGCCCCTCTCGTTCTGCCTAAGCCTCTTAATGCCCTACCAGCAGGTGGCTACCTTAAGTAGCTGCCTAAGTTTATGGGGGAGGGAGATATAACTACAGAAGAGCACCTTGCAACTTTCTATAGTTATGCTGATAACTATGTCATAGTAGACGAAGATGTATGGTTGAGGATTTGTGTCCATAGTCTCGATGGAGAAGCCAGAAAGTGGTTCAGGGCCCTGACCCCTGGATCCATTGATGGGATTGAGGCTTTATATGATGTCCTCTTGAGATAATGGGGGGATAAAAAATACTTAATGTATTATATTACAAAGTTCAGGTACCTAAAGAGAAAATAGGGAGAGTGTATCTCTGACTTCTCCAAAAGATTTAACAAAATGTACAATAAGATCCTTACTGAGATAAAGCCTACAGAAGCCTCCACCAAGATCACATATGCTAGTTATTTTAACCATGACTTCTGGCTCCTGTTAAGAGAGAAAATAGATACCTCCTTGGTGCATATGCAAGATGTAGCCCTGGAAGTATAATCTAACATATTGGTAGTTAACCGAATCAAGAATAAGGCTGATAAAGACATAGGAAGGGGAAGATCTGAAGCCTCAACCCCCAGTTCCTCTACCCTCCCCCCTCAAATGGATGAAGTAACCAAGTTTACTAAAATCACTTTCAGCTAGGATGGAAAGGTTGGAATTGGAGGGAAGTACATAAATCCTCAAAATGTTGATAACAAAGGAAACTTCAGGAGGCTGAATAACCATGCTCCTCAGATTATGCAAAGAGAGCCTCAGAACAGAGATAGGGATGATCAGAAAATCCAAACCGCTCTTCAGAACAACCTTGTTGCAGATGATGGTGGAGAGGAAGATGACCTTGACCCAGAAATTCACTGTCTCGAAGACGCATCTCCTTCTCCTCACTTAACTCAATCAACATACGAGTAGTCTCTCATGAACATTCAATTTAATGAGCCGAGTAAGGGGAATAAGGCTAACGACAGCCCAAATAGATACAACCTCAGGTATAAGAAGAAATATGGGAAGTCAGATGTCCCTGATCAGCCTCCCAAAGAAAACAAGCCTACCAAAGATTCGGCAAGTAGCAGCAGGGAAAAGAGAATGCAGAACTCCCCACCATTGGTCAAATTTCCTATCCCATAGGTAAAATAAATCATGAAGCTCCCCTCTTATTCTAAATTGGAGCATGAAATTTAGAAGATTAGGATCCTGGTACCCCTTTCAGAGCTGTTCAAGCATGAAGAGTTTAAGAGATCCCTATCTAAATTATTGTTGCTTGAAACTTTGAATCATCCCTCGGACTCAATCAATTTGCAAGACAAGAAGCCCACAATCATCCTAGTTCCCATGGTAAAATATAGAGACGATTCATTCCCTCCCTTCTACACATCACTAAACATACATGACAAGGTACTGCATAATTGTTTGATGGATTCAGGGGTGTCTCATAACCTCATGCCCAAAACTGTCATGGAAGAATTAGGTCTACAAATCACAAAAGCATACCATGACTTGTATTCCTTTGACTCCAGGAAAGTGCAATGTCTTGGGGTCATCAAATATCTAGTTGTGACCTTGTTTCAGCTACCCATGAAAATTGTGGTCATGGATATTGTGGTGGTTGATGTTCCTCCCAAGTTTGGCATGCTATTATCAAAATCTTGGATAAAAAGACTTGGGGGAACATTCCAGATGAAAATCACATATTCTATCATTTCTGTGTTTGGGGGGGAGCACAAAATACTATACAGAGAATCTTAGTTGGCCTACATTATCAGTGATGAAGAAGATCCCACCAACCATCCTATATTTTCACTTGACACTGATTTGGGATCCATTCTATTGCAGTTCATTGATGCCCCTAAGCCCCCTCTTGAGATCAGACAGTTCATTACTCTCTGTGAAGATTCTCCTCTGATTACCTCTGTGTGGAAAATTTTATTTGATGGAGCCTCTTCTAGAGAAGGCGTTGGTGCTGGAGTATTCCTTGTTTCCCCTACTCAGGAAACTATATCTTTGTCCTACTAGGTAGAATTTGAAACTACCAATAATGTGGCAGAATATGAAGCTCTTGTTTTGGGTTTGAGGGATACAAAGGACATGGGGATTGAAGAGACATCAGTGTTTGGAGATGCTGAGATGATTGTCCAACAGATCAGGAGTATTTATCAGGCTAAGAACCCTCGGCTAAAATCATATAGAAATGAAGTATGGAACCTCATTGGTAGTTTTTTTCTTGGCTTTCAACATTTCATTTGTTCCTAGGGAAGAGAATGTTATGGCTGTCTCTTTGGCTATATCAACAAGAAATTTAAGAATCCCCTGGCCACCCAAGCTCAAGTATTATGTAGAAGTAAAATATCCTCCATACTTGACAACGTCAAGCATTGGAAAGTGTTTGAAGACGATCTTGAGATCAAAAGATTCCTGGAGACTATTGACGAGTTTTAAGCATTACACATTGATCAAGATTCCGACTCCGAAATACATCCTTATCCAGATGTTTTTCTGAAAAAAAATTCTAATCACCATATTTTCCAGCTGCCTAGCAACTACCTTCCAAAGATACTAGTCCCTTTAGAAAGATTGTTCAATGGGAACGATGTGGCAGTAAAGGGAAAAGTCTCAAATGATGATGTTGATGCGTCTGAGTGCAATATTGGCACAGAGAAAGACCCCAAATTTGTCAATATGTCAAGCAGTTTGTCAAAGAAGCAGAGGGTTGTGTACGCTGAGTTATTAAAGGAATTCACTGATGTGTTTACCTGGACCTATGAATATCTCAGAACCTATGAAACGACTGTCATTGAGCATAAGATTCCATTGAAAGAGGAGGCCAAACCATTTAGGTAGAAATTGAGACAGATAAATCCTATTGTCCTGCCTATTATGGAAAGGGAGATCAAGAAGTTGTTGGACACCCAAATCATTGTCCCTTTGAGATATTCTAAGTGGGTGGCCAACCTGGTCTCAGTAAGAAAGAAGACTGGGGAAATCAGACTTTGTGTTGATTTCAGGAACCTAAACAGGAGCTCAAAGAAAGACAATTACCCCTTGCTGAAGATGGAACACATATTGCAAAGGGTAGTAGGTGCATCCATAATTTCCATGATTGATGGCTTTTCTAGCTACAATCAGATCTCTGTCCTACCTGGCGATAGAGAAAAAAAACTTTCACCACTCCTTGGGGTACATTCATGTATGCCAAAATGCCCTTTGGATTGATGAACGTGGGGGTGACCTTTCAGAGATCCATGGATATCACTTTCATTGGAGAAAAGGAAAATTGTGTGGTCATCTATATGGATGATATTACAGGATTCTCCAGATAAGATAGAGAGCATTGTGAGCATTTAAAAATGGTTTTCCTGAAATGCAGGAAATTTAGTCTCTCCTTAAATCCAAAGAAGTCTTGGTTTTCTATGAAGGAGGGAAAATTGAAGGGCCACATAGTATTAGCCGAAGGAGTCAGGATTGATCCCAGCAGAGTTTAAGCAATCCAAGCCTTGTCACTCCCGAGATCTAGGAAAGAAGTCATGTCTTTCTTGGGAAAAAACATTTTTTTGAGGAGGTTTGTTTCCAACGTTGTCGAGATGGTAAAGCTTATAACAACCATGTTGAGGAAAGGAAATTAAGTCAGATGTATTTCCATGTCTCGAAACTCCTTTGATCAAATAAAGAGGGCGTTAACTGAAGCACTTGTGCTTATCAGTCCTGATTACTCAAAGGATTTCCTCATTTTTTCATTTGCTTTATTTGACATTATAGCGGCTATTTTGTTGCATAAAAATGTTGAAGGGTTGGAACAACCCAATTGATTTTTCATTCAGGCATTAAGAGATGATGAGGTGAAATATGACATCATGGAGAAGTAGTCCTATGCCTTGGTGAAATCTCTCAAAGATTTTAGAGTCTATGTTTTGCATTCAAAAAGCATTGCATATGTTCCTTCAGCTTCTGTGAAGGACATTCTCATTCAGCTTGACATAAACGAGAGGAGGAGAAAGTGGATTGCCATAATCCTTGAATTTGATCTGGAAATAAAACCCACCAAGCTAGTTAAAGGCCAGGGTTTAGCCAAGTTATTGGTTGAATCTAATTGTAAATATTTGGGGGTCAATTTCATCGACAGTTGCTCAGAAGATCAACAATATGATCTATCTGATAATAGTTCTCAGGACAACCCTCCATTGGCAGAATGCACCTGGTATAAAGACATTATATATTTTCTGCAAGAGTTACAACCTCCAGATGGAATGGGGAAAAGCAAGACAAGATATTTAAAGCTCAAAACAATTAGATATTGCCTTATTGACCAGGTCTTGTACTGGAAAGACCCGTTAGGAGTGCTCCTGAGATATCTAGACCCACAAGAGTCCCGAAGTATTATATTTGAGTTCCATGATAGCCTATGTGGGGGAAATCATTTCTAGAAGACCACAGCCTACAAAATTCTCAGGGCTTGGTACTACTGGCCTACTCTGTTCACTGTGCGAAAATCAGGGCTTGTATTAAATGTTAGAAATTCTCCAAGAAGTAGTGGCTCAAGTATCTTCCATTGAAGCCTGTACTAGCTTCAATACCCTTTCAACAATGGGCCCTAGACTTTATTGGGGAAATTCATCCTTCTTCAAGTGGTCAACACAGGTGGATTTTAACTGGAATAGATTATTTCACCAAGTGGATAGAAGTTATCCCCACCAGGAGCGATACTCACAAAGTGATCATTGGTTTTATCGAAGATAGTATAGCCAGGTTTGGTTTCCCAGACAAAATTGTTACTAACAATGTTGCTTCCTTCAGGGCCAAACTGTTGATCAAGTTTTGTGAGAATTTTAGGTTTCATTAATCCACTCCACCCCTTACTATCCGCAAGGAAATGGATTAGCATAATGCTCTAACAAGAGCCTAATAAAGATCATCAAAAGACTGATAGAGGACAACAAGAAATCCTAGGACTCAAAGCTCAATTTTTTTTTGTGGGCTGATAGAGTGACAACAAAGATGTCCCTAGGCATCTCTCCTTTCCAACTTGTATACGGGACTGAAGCAATTTTTCCTTCCCATCTCGCCCTGCCTATGGAAAAATTCTTCCAAGACTGCCACGAAGATCTCGATGACATGATCAGGAGGATACATCAACTGGTACAAGTGTAGTAGGAAAGATAGAAGATTCTAGATAAAGCGCATCACCATCAGAAAAAAATCAAGAAGGCCTTTGACAGGAAGAGAAATAAGGAGGATTTCCAGCCGGGAGATCTGGTCCTCAAATGGGATGCGCCCAGATAGGACAAGGGAAAGCATGGAAAATTTGAAGCCCTTTGGATTGGCCCCTTCAAAATTTCTGAAGCAGTTCCCAACAACACTTACAGGTTGCAGAATTTGGAGGGTGATGAAGTTTTCGGTGGCCTAGTAAATGGGTACTTCCTAAAAAAGTTTTTTGTTTGAAGCTGCAATTGACATCCCACCGTTATAAATATAATTTATGTTCTATTTTGTTTTGTTTTTTATAGGAGACTCCACAACCCAACACTAAGGAACTAAAGCTTCGAAAAGAGTTCTTAGAGCCTCGCAAGGAGGACTTTATCCCCTGTGTAGCCTAATGTTAGCACATAAATTTGTCAAAACCTTAAAGGTTTGTGGTTTCTACCTAAGTGTGTATCCTTTCATGTCCCTCCCCCCTGTTTTTGCAGGCCTGATCGTAAGTTTTCCCTCTAGACTTGTAGTTTGTTTTCTATTTTCATCCATTTGATCGACCTATTTTCCTTGTCATCCTGTCTAAGAAGTATCGACCCTCAAAATTCCTATTTTCTCTTAGGTTGATCATTCCTCTTTCCATCTCTGCCTCTAATATTTTTTTTTCTAGAGCCCTCAGTGAGTCATTCAAGTAAACTACAAAGGCCACATTCATGATAACCAGGTGCAACACTTGAAGTGGTCTGATATGGAATCAAATCAAGCGAGCGACCAAGATCAATTTTCAACGGTGGAGATCCATCAAATAGATCATATCGATGACCATCGGGTGATCGGTACCATTCAGGTGCGCCAGGTTTAGCATCGAACAGAGGTCCAAAATCACGAGGTCCATCCTAGCCATTGGTGTTGAAAAGGACATGTGGTGCGCAATCAGTGCTTCTTGGTTTCTCTATATGGATCGGTGAAGGAGTAGAGTCATCAGAACTTGCGAAATGCAAAATCACGAAAGGATCGCAGTCATTGATCAAAGGAGAGAGTTGGACTGTTGGATCATTTTTTCGCGATTTTGTGAGTCGGGAAAGTAAGAGGGAAGAGTCTTAAAGACTCGCGAAGCATGATGTCCCGAAATATCGATGTCGTCTGGGCTGTCCGATCAATGGGAACACGTGTCACCTGATCCGAGCTTTCCGATTTCGTGACTCAGAGGTTTAAGTATAGAATGAAGCATGATTTCACGATACGCGAAATCACGACGTGCCTAGAATAAGCATGAAGTCATGGCCAATGATCGCATGGGGTAGAGGAAATAACCAAAGTTCATGATTCGATCACAGAGAAAGATCTACATGGCCTCGAGGCGCCAAAATTGACTCAAAGGAGTTGTGAGCTCGCTTGGAGAATTCATGGGTGTCAGGCCTTGCCCTGATCTGGATGAAAGTAGTTAATGAAAATGGGGAAGTTGGTTGAAACCTCATTTCACCACTTAAATGGAAAGCATTGAAAGCTGGTCATGGAGGGTAGACAATCAACCGAAATTTCCCCTGCCATGGATTTTCTAATGAAGCCCATACTCATCTGATCTTATGCCTGACAAAAGAATACAAGTCCATCATGTCAGGAGAAAATGCAGACGAAAAGCCTTGAATGTAATAACTAGAGTGTGATTTTGAAGGGAGCAAGTTGTTTTGAGTATAAATACTCAGGTTTGATATTTTGTTAGGGTCGATGGTTGAGTTGAGCTCCCACATTATAAAGTTTTATAAAAGCCTCTGGCTTCTTGTTATGTATCTGTATTTGAGACTTCTTGTTTAATCCAAGTCATATTTTCTTACTCCATCTTATTATGCGTATGATACTGAATGTTCATGATTAAAGAATTCACATGGATTATTGTGGCTGTGTTGTTATGGATGTTTGATTGCAGTGTTGTCATAATGTTTTCAATTTTCTGAAGCTCTGAATCCAAGAGGATATTGTTTTCAGAGATTTTCCTCCTTAGGCTCCTGGAAGACCTGATGTTCATAGCATACCTCTTTACTCTCCTTAATTTCTCCCCCCTACTCACCACTATACCAAAAATTATTGACTGAAATTAGACCAAGACCTCACATGCTTATGCTTTCTGATCCAGTTTTTTGAGTTAAAATGATACTATCTTGAGTCTTCATCCATTAGACCGTCTTTATATTTATTTTTCGTGACATACAAACTGATGGGTATCAGGATTACCTCTGTCGCAATCCAGGGGTGAATTCTAGTGCTAACAAATAACACAAGGCTGGAGAAAAAACATCATCAAACCATGAGGTTGTAGCAACAAAATCATCAACATCATAGGGAAATAGAATGAGGTAGGTGTAACAACATTTTTTGGTACTTTGATCTGGATTTTATGAGCATAATGAAATGAATACAGATTATTATTATTCTTAACACTGACACAAAATGATAATAGAGATACAATGTTGGTTTCTTATTCTACTTTATCGGTTATCTACTCTTATCTTACCTTACTGTCATAGATTAACCTAGTTCCATGTTTAACAAGCTTCCAACAAAATCCCTCTAAAAATATCGCCCCCCCTAGTAAACCAAAACGAAACGCAATACACAGGGCATACTGAATAGTCTCACCCGATATATCTCTATGGGTGGCTGCAATACTCAGGTGCTTCCAGCCTGGGAATGAGTGGAGATATGTGGTTGTACTTTGTGATCATTGTTTATTTATTCTAACCTATTGGTTAAGCAGTCATTCTTATTCATGCATAGAGAATATTAGATCTAACTAGTTTCTTCATTCATTCATCTATCATTTGATAATTAACAATAATATAGATGCATACATTCAATCACGTAACAGAAGTGTTACCGTGGTTCACCCCCTCCTGGTCTATGTCCATAAAGATCTAGATCTCAAGCTCTTTATTATGTCTTAGCAATATGTCACGTCATGTTTGTTTACAGTCTTGGATATTACAATATCAACATGCTTATCGATCCTTGTGAGGATGACTAGATCACACCAAGCTCCTCAGACTACAATATAACCCTCAGGATCGAGTTGCCCGATACTTCTCTATCTCACCAGCTTATAGATTAGTACAGTTCTTACAAGCCTTACAACTTTTGGACTCTCCCTCTGTCCTTCGCTCTCTCTATGATATCCTTTGGCTCTCTCTAGACCTCCTAAGTACTACTTATATATATTCTTGGCTCATCATCCATTACAATACATTTCAAAAATCCTAACCCTAACGTCATTAGGTCTCCCTTGCATATGCGCCTCGCATGCTTCCCTCGCTTGTGCTTCTTTTCCTTCTAGCTGTCCTTTCTTCCCTTCGTTCTTCTCTCCCCAAAAATATACTTTTCCCCAGACTGGGTCTACGTCCAATAGGCCCACAACACTCACATGTGGCTCATCCCAAGCCACCTATTCTTTGCGTGCTTCTTCAACAAATCCTGCAAGAGTATGGAACTTGTGTGTGAGTTCCCTTGCTCGTGTTTGAGCCTGCACGGTATTTAATTTGAGCACATATAACACTTGCGTTGTGATCTCCTCTATGATCATTTCTGCGCATTCTTCCTGTATTTGCACCATGTTCTTCTTTGTCTCCTCTTCTTCCGTAATGACCTTCGTTGCTAGCTATTGGAGAGGTTCCACTTGAGGTTGTCGATCCTTCTTCTATGTCTATAAAGTTTCTAGCTTTGATTGCATCTTCTTCATTTCTTACATCCCTTTGAGGTGCTCGGTGATCTTCATCATTTTTTTCCTCTTCTTGAGGTCCTGAATGGCTGTACTTATATTTTCCTCTTCCTGGTCCCAGTACTAGACCTGTTGATCTTCCTCTAGAATTTTCCATAACTGTGTTTCTCTATAAAACAAGTCAAGAGTTGCGTTGACTTGTTGTTCCATTTCATTCATCTGTCCGACTGCTTCCTTTTTCCTTTGTTCCTTCACCTCCGGAGGAGTGGTAGGAATGAGATGTTCCTGGAGTTTCTCGATATCCTTCTTGTATTGATCAATTGTTTGCACAATATGATCAATTTTCTACGTTGTCGTGGGCTCTGCTATTTTCTTACTTTTTAGAATTTTGTCATAGGCTACATCCACTCCCTTCTCAAGACTATCTGCGCAATATTTTTCGGCTTTGGTCTCAATATTGACTTTATCGAGCACCAACTCCAACACCTCTTTGCCTTCCTTTGTGTTTTTCAATTTTGCTGCATCTGTTTGTGCGCATGACTGCACCTCCTATGCGACACTAACTTTTAGTTTTTATAGTGCCTCGGTTGGTATCTGCCCCATTACCAACTGTATTTACGTTAGATATTTCAAGGGTGTCTAGCCTACAATATCGTCTATGTGCAACATTTTGGGTGTAATGTGGAAGGTCAGGCTCTCTTGTGCTATCGTCTAGATCATCTCATGCTCGCTTGGTGTAGCCTTGGCTTCTACTTTTGATGTTGCAGGGAACGACTCTGTTCCTCTTCCTACCCTCTGCGCTTCTTTGATATTCTCTAGGACCTACCTTATGTTTGCCATCTCATCCAGAATTCGGTCCCTTTGGTGCTGGGCATTTTCAAACTCCTGAACTACTCAGTTGTGGACTCTTTCAGCTATGAGGTCTGCAATGTCCTTAGTGATTGTATGTTCTGGTGGATTCTTGTGTGCCTTGGCCTTTTTGTGCACACCCCCTATGTGTATGATCATACTCTTGGTTTATCCTTGTTCCTATTGGGTAGCACTTGATGTGGTTCCTTGTGTTGTCTCAGCCCCCTTTTCCTATTATTTTGGTGCCTAGGTGGTGTCCTTTCTCCCGACATGGGTACCTTTCTTTGGCACGCCCCCTTTCTTTTGTTTTGTTTGCTTCTAACTTGGCTTTGTCTTCACGGGAGAAACTTTATCTCCGACAAGTGTCTGATCATTCTCTGCATCAACCTCCTTACCCGTAGGTATCTCTTGAGTCATAACTGGGACTCTTCAATCATCTTTCCAATCCTCGATGTCCATCTCAACGTCTTCTTCCTTAATGCGGTATTGCAGTTGTAGCCATTCCTTCTCGGGATCCCTTCATGCCTAGATCCATATAGTATGCTTGGTCACTTTGAAGTTGGATATGTCCCGATATTGCGCGACCAATTCTAGAGTAATTCACCAAGTGTTGGAAATGCTTTCTTGGAGGTGGTTGTAATACCCCGTGAACATACTTGCATTTGTTCTTCTGGTTTTGGAGTCTGAAGTGATCCCCAACGATGTGTACCATGCTGCGCGACAACGATGGGTCTGCTCACAAAAGTATGTGTAGTGGGGCTCCCTCCATCCAATGAAGGTGATCAAGATGAGTATCCAAGAGTAATGAAACTTTGTCCCTAGGTCCTGCGTGTCTCTGTAGTCCTCAAGGAATAGGTTTAATAAGTACGGGGCACAACTGAACATAGTGCCCTCCACACACTATGCTACAATCATGATGACCCCAGTAGGGACTTCCTCCTTGTGGCACTTCTTGAGCAACTTTCATGCCATGAATTTGGTTGAAAGCCTTGTTTTTGTGTCACTGATGTGCATGACGATAATTCTGTGTGACCCTCTCTCTGTGCCATATGTATTTTTCATATCCTTCGCCAATACCTTCTCCTTTGTCTTGTCTTTGAGCTACTCCATGGGATTATCCCCTTGATATGGAAGCCCTGTAATATAAGAAATGAGATCTATGTCTATGGAGACATGCTATTCCACCCATAAGTACCCTTCGTGGGTGACTACCATCAACTACTTAACATAGTTTTTTATATCGCAACCCCTTCCAAAATGTGGGATATCCAACAAATTTAGAATCCCAGTGTTGGCCAATCTGTCTGCCCATTGTTTTGGTTGCAAAATTGGATCGCGGAAGGGTCCTGTACCTACACTATACAGGTAGACCTTCTTTGTGAATTCGAGGAACTTGTCCACGTTGGCCACATCGTGGTCCGAGTACCATAATATTTCCATGCATCCTAAAAGGTCAGGCATGGTATGCACCCCTTCTAGAATGTGTGACAAGACTATGGTTTTTGCAGCATGTTTTCGCAGTGATATGGCTATGGTTTGTTTTCCTTTTCACTGCGGTGGTTGACTTGAGGTTCTAGCCTCCATTTATCTATCCTCGACATATGCCTTTGGTTGTCTGGTGACATATTCTACTATCCCCTCCTATTACTGCTCCGGATCTACTGTGTGTGACCATCCTGGCATGACCACTTTTTTCTGGTTTGGGGATGTCTCATTTACCCTTGGGATCTCTTCAACTTGTTCAGGGCACAAAGGATTGCTTTCGTCCTTGGCTTTCTTTCCCTGTCCAATTTTTGGCATATCTATGTCCATGCCAACTTTTGTTGTTTGATGGTTTTCCTCCACCATGGGTGTGGGGCTCACTGGTTCCATATTGGGTGAGGGAATTTCATCCAAGTTGACTAATTTGATAGTCTGTACAGGTTCCTATTCCATTCCCTATGGATTTTTTGGTGATTTTTTGTTTCTTCGATGTCTTTTGCAGGCTTGGCGCGACGCACCTAGCTTGGGTGGTTCCATGGTGGTTAAGATGATTTGCATTGAGCTAGTTCACTCTCTATCTCTTGATAATTCTCTCTATGATCTTTATGCTCTCTCGCTCTGTGCTTTCTCAATTTCACAATAACCCTTTCGTTACCCATGTGCCTTCCTTGTATAGCGATTGGCATGAAACTTCTCAGAGAAGTTACTCGATCTATAGTTTAAATGAATTGGTTATTCCCATGTATGTGAAATTCAATTCCCTTGACGTCTCCAATTGGTGTGATTAATGTGATGTCACTTTGAAATTTATTGCCATTTAAGTTTTGATAGATGTCGTCAATTAGCGCCTTTTTTCCACAACCACAAATTTTCCACTTTCTTCCTTTTTCTGACCATTGGTCCTTTTTCTGGCATGTTAAGTTTTACAAGTGCAGGCTATGTTGTTTCACCGGTGCGTGTGAACATTTTATTTTTTCGTTCTACCTCCACTTTAGCTGTGTTTTGTATTCTAATATTTGGCGATGTAATCCCCGTATTGTTGGGCGCAGTGCTTTGTTGTCTAGTGCATATTTTTTTTTTAAGTGCTAGGAGGTTGATTATCCCTATACATTTTCAATCGACTCCCATTGATCATTCCTCTGATTTGTGTTCCTTCCAAATCCTTCAACTGTATATCTCCCCCATCTGTTATAGTCTTTACTTCATACGGTCCCAACCAATGCATTCTAAGTTTTCCTAGGTGTAGAAGAGATTTACTATCGTACACCAAAACTAGGTCTCCCTCCTTGAAATGTTTCCTTTTGATATGTCTATCATGCCAATATTTGTCCCTTACTTTCTGTACCTCTTGGTAAAACCCTGCTAGAATCCTATCTTCTTCCATGAGCATCAGTTGAGTTATCCTTTCTTGTACCATGCCTCGCTCTGTCGTGTTATTAATTTTTGCTACACGCATACTAGGTACCAAAAATGATAATGGAACTACAAATTATTTTCCATACACCAATCTGAATGGTGTCTACCCTGTCAATTGTTTACATGTGGTCCTATATGCCCACAATATTGTTGGTATCTTCAAGTCCCAATCATCCCTATTGACATTTCATATCTTTGTCAATGCATTATCTAGGAAATTATTAAAGGCTTCCACTGTTCCATTTTCTTGAGGATGATATGGTGTACTCTTTTGATGATAAACTTCAAACTCCTTAGTCATATCCTTAATAGTGTTGCTAATGAAGATAGAGTGCCTTGGTCACTCATCAGAATCCTTGGGCATCCAAATCTAGTGATCACTTGCTAAAAAAAGAAGTGTGTTGTTGTCTCTACGCCGTAATATTTTACAGGTGTTGCTTCTACCCATCTTGTTAAGTACTTTGTCGTAGTAATAATATACCTTGATCCTGACCTCATTTTTGGTGGGTTAATTGGTCCCACAAAGTCTATTTCCCATTTTTCAAATACCTACAAGGTTACTTGTCACCTTAGGGGCATCTCGTCTCGTCTATTGGGTTTACCAACCCTCTGACATACATCACATTTTTGGTAGTATTTCTTTGAATCTCTTTTAATAATCAGACACCATAGTCTTGCGTGCAATACCTTCTACACGATATCTTTTCCTTCATAATGTCCTCCAGCTATTCCCTCATGGGCCTTTGCTAAAATCCTAGGTATTTGATGTTTTAGTACACACCTTCTCAAGATGTTGTCTACACCCATATTGTATAAGTTTCCTGCAATCAATTGATAGTCTATATCTCTGACTACCAGATTCTTCTTCTGCGCAGTGTTGAATTCTTGTGGTGCAGTCCATGTACTCAAGTATTGAATGATGTCAGAAAAATATCCATCAACTACTTGGACTGAAAATAACTGTCTATCAGGGAATTTATCCTCTAGATTCATAAGTTCCTCTCCATTGTTGATCCTTGACAGGTGATCATGTCTTGCATTCAACTTCCCTGGTTTGACTATTACTTCAAAGTCAAATTCTTGGAACAACAGTAACCATCTAAAACTTCTCCCCCCCAATACTGGCTTGTTGACTAGGTATTTTAGAGATGAATGATTTGTAGAAATCTTGAAATGTTTGCCCAGTAAGTCTGAACTTCTGAAGTGCATAGATCATATCTCGACCTTCTCTTTCTGTGGTATTGTAATTATGCTCTGAGTCTGACAGTTTTCTACTAGAAAATTCTTTAGGATGATCCAATTCCCCTATTCATGGTTGTGACAGAATATCTCCAAGTTCTATAACTGATGCATCTACATGCAAATGAAAAATTTTCCCCAATCCGTGAATACCAGTATTGGGGCAATTATGATCTTTTCTTTTAGAGTGTTCAATCCTCACTAATAGTCCTGATTCCACTGAAACTTGTTATCTTTTCTCAATAGTTTCTCCATCGACGCATTAATCTGCGCATATCCTTTTATGAATTTCCTGTAGTATCATGTGTGTCCCGATGTTTCTCTTAACTAATGTACTGATTTTGGCGGTGGTAGATTAACAATTACTGCAATCTTGGAAGGATCTACTAGCAAGCCTTGTTTTCACATTATATGGCACAATGGTATCCCAAAGGGTGTTCCAAAGATGCACTTATTGATGTTTAGCGATATTTGACACTGCCTGCATCTTTCTAATATCAGCCTCAACACCTCTACATGGTCTTTCAACAAACTGTAGATTGTCCAATCGTAGAAATATACCTCTAGAAATTGGTGGATGAATTCTTTGAATGCAACTATGACTGCTCTGGAAAATATTGTTGGTGCATTATTTAGTCCAAACATCATGACTGTGTACTAGTAGGACAACCATTCTATGGAAAACGTGGTCTTGTACCTATCTTCTGGGTCCATCTTGGTCTGATGGTAGCCTGAGAATCCATCGATGAATGAGTAAGTTTCCCGACCTCCTACATTCTCCAACACCTCATCTGCGAAAGGGGTAGGGAAAGGGTCATGTAGGAAAGAATCATTAAACTTACTTAGATGGACAGATATCCTTGTCCCTCCCTATTATTTCTCCTGAACTACCATAGGGCTCACCCATTCAAATTCCTCTACTAGTTCTATGATTCTAGCCTCCAACATCCTATCAATTTCTGCTTTCACCTTTTTCTTGTATATTGGGTTTAGACTATAGGGTCTTTGTCTGATTGGTCTTGCCTCAGGTTTGAGAGGTATCTTCATTTCACCTAGCTCTCCTATTATACCCTTCATTTCCATGAAAATTGTTGGGAACAGGTCACTATACTCGCGCAGTAAGTATGTTATACATTATATTGTTTGCCCATCCTAGTAGTCTCCAATGTTGGCCATTTTGGGATTCTCATCTCTCCCAATGTTGACTTTATTCACCTTGATCAACGTAGAAAAGAATTTCGATTCTAGAGGTGGACCTTCCACCTCTCTTTCACATTCAACTTTTCTTATCTGAATGTTGCGCGATTTGCCTTCATCTGGTGCTTCTTCCTACACATGTTAGCATGACAGTAGTTCTTTTACTATCTTTATATTCTGATCTTGATCTTCTATTATTAGTTCAACTTATGGTTCTATAATGAATATCACCCCTCTAATTTGTTTGAGTGCTGAGTCTATTTTGGGGTTCTCATGTTCAAATGAGAAAGTGATAGTAAAATTCTATTGTACTATTGTCCAGTTTGTAGTTCCTTTGTGCAATTCCTGGGCTGTATACTAGTTTGATGGACTCCCTTATAATGTGTGAATAAACTGATGAGGCCATTCCTCTGGTGGTGTCATTATCCATAGTGTTCTTCACTTCCCCAATTGTTCTGATGGTGTCCTCTTTCTGTCATATTTCTGTAGTTGGTTTCTTTCATGTTCTGTGCCAAATTTGATGCGTAGTAACCACTTACATTGGTACCAATCCTTGACTGTCTTTTTGTGTGCACCCCACCATCTTGCAGATGTTTTCTTTAGTGATATATCCAAAGATAAGAGCCTCTAATTTTCAAACACTTCATATTCATATCTTGTTAATAATTCTTCTATGTCATTCACCCCATGGAAGCTAGGAGGTTCTCTTATTTCTGTACCTACCCATATTATTGCACAGTCTATTCTTGCGCATCTTCTTGTGGAGACTTAGTTTCACCTCTGCTGCTAATTATCTAACTCTGTATTTGAGTCTGACGTGCATGACATGGTACTTATCCAACTAAGTAACCCATCTAGATTTGGATTCACACAATCTTCTTCTTGCGCAGTTATTTTGTACAACTGGTTAATTTCCTCTAGGTATAAACAAGTTGGTTCTACAAACCTTTCCCATTCTGATGGGTCCAATAGCGCAATGACTTTGTATTCTTCTGACTTGAATGCCATATTCCTCATCTTTAAGTTGATTATGTCCTGATTTTAAAACACCCAATCCAAGCCAAGCAATTCCAGTTAAGGTGTTGTACCATCAATTATCTCTATCACTTCGAAATTGGATTTAGTGCACACTCCATACAGATCTACTGTCACCCCCTTTAGCCTTCCAATTGGTAGAACTCTGTGTTGATTTTCTAGTTTTAGTTGAAAAGGTGAATATCCTAATGTGGGCTCTCCCATACATTCCCATGTCTTCTTAGGTAATACATTTAATTCAGATCCTAAATACAATATAATATCTCCCATGTTTAAATCTCCAATGTTGGCATTCAGCCTAAATTCTTTTCTTGTTCTCCCCCTGGTATGCAAATGATTAACTGTTTTATGTTCTAGATTCCCTCTACTTCTCTGTTTCATATTTCTAACATATTTTGTAACACTTTAACAGATGATGGGTCATTTAGTAGTTTGACATAGGTTTGCATAAAATCTTTTATCGTACTTACTTTCCATAAGGGTTTCACTTATTTGGTGTGATCCAGCGCTGGAGGCATCTCGTATGTTGGTACTTCCCAAGTATGTTTTGTAGTTGATGTCGATGCAATGTTTGGCTTCATGAATTCTTGTCTATCCTTCTTGAATATCTTTTTTTTGTTCTATGGATCAAACTGCTTCTACGGTTTGACATTCTTCTTCACCCATTAGTGTTGTGTTGGATCTTGTCTTACTGCATCGTTTCCTGTATTAGCTCCTCCACGCGTATCTATGTTGATATTTCTTCCATCATCCCTTCCTTCAACCAAAATCCACTAAACATTATGATTGTTTTGATTTATCTTTTCCTGGATCTTACCCAATAGTGTGGGACAGTCTTCTGTGTCATGATCTGATGCGTGACAATACATACATGTCGTAGGTGGAAGTGGACATTATCTTGCATAATTTCCTAGTTGTTGACAGGTGTGGCATACCACTGGTCCTCTTCCTATTCCAAAACATCCTCTTTCTCTTCCTCCACCTCTGTAGCCAGTTTTATCTCCTCGCAGTGCATTATAATAGGCCGTATGGTTATACTGCATGGGATTATAGTGTGGTTGTGTGGAATTGTACTATGGTTGTGCAGTGTTATATTTTTGTTGCGTAGTTTTATACTACTGTTGTGCAGTGTTATAGGAGGTTGGTACTCGGTTAAAATATGGTGCATATTTCCCAGTCATCATTTTTTCCTGCACCCTATAAGCATTTGATGTTCTTTCCCTCATTAGGTCCATGGTTCTGCAATATTTGTCATCCTAGCCTACTGACTTGCAAAAGTTGCAATATGAACTTTTAGGTATTGTCTAGTATTTCTACATCATTGGATAATGATATGGATCATGCCCGTATTTCTTATATATTTCATATCATAGTCCTCATGTTGGCAAAGGGTTTGGCAGTCATGCTGCTGTGTACTGCACGAATGTTGGGAATTCATTATTATGGTTTGCTTCTATCTTACATGTGGTACACCAAACAACTTCTCTTTTTTCCTTACCCCTGTTTTGGTTTAGCTTAAATGTTAAGTTCTTCAAATCCTCCTTCAACTCCTCTATGGATGGATTTGTCTTCTAATATTGGTTTTCTTCCAGTTGGAGGGTTGCTTGCAGACCCTCTTCCTGGGTTTGAAACTTATGTTGTCGCAAGGGGTATTTCAAGTGTGGGAGTAGTGAATTGACAAATATATGCCTATGTTGCATATATGTCATGACATACTTTATTTTTCCCTTCAATCGTTTGAATCTATGATCAATCTCGCACACAGATTCTTTTGGTTTCTGTCTAATCTCTATCATCTCATTCATGTATTGATCCTTTGAGATAGGATTTTGTAATTAATTTATCAATATATTTTTGATGTCTCCAATCGTTTTGGTTGTCCTTGGAAGACTGTTTGCAGCTAAGCTCATGTACCAATCTAGTGCATGATCTATTAGCGTCATAGCTAACTGGGCAAGTTTAGTGTCCTCATATGTGATCTGTTTTTCTTCCCAGATCATTTCACAAATAAACAAATTCTTCTCAGGGTCCTTCAAAGCCTCTCCTTTGAATTATGGTAATCTAATGGTGGGATCATGTCCTGCCATCCTGAATGCTAAACTACTACCTCCGTGCAGTGTGGATACTTGAATAATGCTTCCTAAATTGGCTCCCCCAGTTGTTGTTTCCTGTGTAGATGTACTTCCTACTGTCTTTCTTCTCTGAAAATTTGGTTGTCTAAATGGTGGTGTTATTATTGGTGTATTAGTCGCACATGGGTTTATGAGTTCCACACTTAAACAGATATGGATAAGAGTGTTTCCTTATACTCCCACTCTTGGACCTCTTGTCTTCCTCTCATATTTCTCGTGAAGTATTTCCTCAATCTGCTCCACATCCTGGAGATCCTATACCTCTTCTTCATCACTTTCCAGGCCCTCCCTTGCAGTTATGGCTCTCTTCTTAGTGTTCATCTTATATTAGTAGGGTAATCCACTACATGTTATTCTAGTTGTTTCCATGATCTTATTGATCTGGTCATCCTCCATCATAATTGGGTCCAAGGCCTGCTCCTTCTTTCCTTTATCCACTTCTCACTCCATTTCTCCTTCTCCTGTCAGTTCTTCTCCCCTTCCCCCATGCACACAGAGAATTTTAGTTGTTTGAGGCCATTGTCATTACACCCTTGTTATATAGTAATATCTTAATAGAAGTATATAGTGATCTGATATACCTACCTCTAGCTACCTTCAAGAACTCTTTCTCCACTACATTGTAAGACTTTGCTATATCTACTGCAAATTATGTGATAAATCCTGCAACAATCTTGTCTAACAAGAAATCTACTGCATGTGTAAATTTATTGTCAACCTTTTTCACTGCGTGATCTCTACAGAATTCCACTCTAGTTTTCTGATCCAATTTGTATGATGGTTATCTTTCAACCTTGATATCCACTCCTGTAACACCTACGGGAGATTGTAGAAAAATACTTCATGAAATTCGCTGAATACATACCTGTCCAGATATTTGCACAGTGTTAACTTTGGGTTTCTATTATCTTTCTACGCAAACTCTAGCTCCTTTGTTTTCAACCAACTCTCTATCTTTGCCTTCATTAGTTTCCACGGTCTAAACATCCCCTTCTAGATTCTCATTCTATTAAAGTTTTGTCTTCAGATCTAAAATTCTTTTGACGTGTCTACAACAAGTCTCATTCACTCAGTCCCATCTTGTTCCAACTGGAAACCAAACCATTTTTTGGTTTGTTATTCTACTTTATTATTTATCTACTCTAATATTACATTACTATCATAGATTGACCCAAGTACAGAATTAACAAGCTTCCAACAAAATCCCTCTAAAACTTTTGACCCACCTGGTAAAACAGAAGGCAACACAATACATGGGGCATACTGCGTAGTCTCACCCGAGATAACTCTATGGGTGGCTGCAATACTCAAGTGCTTGGAGCTTGGAAATGAGTGGAGATTTGTGGTTTTACTTTGTGATCATTATTTATTTAGTATAACCTTTTTGTTAAGAGGTCATTCTTATTCATGCATATAGATTATCATATCTAACTAGTTTCTTGATTCATTCATCTATCATTCAATACTTAATAATAATAGATATGCATACATTCAATCACATAACACAAGTGTTATCGTGGTTCACCCCCTCTTGGGCTACGTCCACAAAGATCTGGTTCTCAAGCTCCTTATTATGTCTTAGCAATATGTCACGTCACTCATGCTTACAGTATTGGATATTACATTCTCAACCGGCTTCTCAATCCTTGTGAGGCTAACTAGATCGCACAAGGCTCCTCGTCCTGTGATCTAACTCTTGGGATCGATTTGCTCAATACTTCTCTAGCTCACCAGCTTATGGATTATTACAGTTCTTACAAACCTTACAACTTTTGGACTCTCCCTCTTTCCTTCACTCTCTATGTGATCCCCTTTGTCTCTCTGCATACCTCCCAATTACTGCTTATATATATATTCTTATCTCATCAACCATTACAATACATTGCAAAAACCCTAACCCTAACATCATTAGGTCTCCCTAGTATGCGTGCCTCACATGCTTCCCTCGCACATGATGCTTTTCCTTCGATATATACTTTCTTTCTTTCCTTCTTCTCTCCCCAAAAATAGCCTTTTACCCATAATGGTTCCGTGTCCAACATATAGTAAAACCATTTTCTATTCAATAATAAAATGTGATGAAACTATAAAATGCAACGAAAAACAAGCTTGCTAGAATGGTGGCATCTTATCTCTGAGAAGAGATGTGTTGATTGCATTCATTCGCAAGAATATGGTTACAATTAGGATCTACAGGACATTTTAAAATAAACAGGAATGAAAAAACCCTATATATCAAAAAATATAACCCTATGAGATGAAGTGCCAAAATTCATGTGGGCCCCGTTGGGGTAAGTTAGTACATCAGCTTCCTAGGTTCGTAACTTTTGCATACGATCTCCATTTTAGGTGCATGATATCCCATTGGAAAGGTATAGATGAGGACTACAGATGTTTCTATAAAAATCCACCACTAACTACATTTTGATTGTGGCAAGCCCTAAAAAAAATTGTTTAGGGCCTCAAAACGGCCCCGGAAGTCAGGGACCCAAAAACTAGAAAACAACTACCAAACTAGAAAAATGCCAAAATGAGCTAGTTGGAATGGTGGGAGGCCACTGAAATCCATATAGATAAATCCTCCCCATTTAGTAAGAAATGGTCTCCATTGCATTGAGTTCCCCCATCAGACGAGAAAACTTATGGTCAATTTGGTCCCAGGTGAGCCACTTGCCTTGGTGTAGGAGTTTCCATGCTTTCACAACTCGATAAAGATGGATCCTTTTTTGGAGAGTTCCCTTGACCTGTCTGTCCACAATATGATCACTGGATTTCTATTGCATGTAGTCAGTCTTGATCTCTGTGGGTGTCAACTGTTTTTCTATCTCTAAGGTGTCCAATAATGGTGGGAAATATGGCCGAAGGAGATCTACGTTGAACACTAGGTGTAGGCCAAGGAAAGGGAGAATTATGAGATCAAAATAGTTTTCACCCACAACCTTGGTAATTTTGTAAGGTCCATAATGGAGTGGTAAAAGCATCTGATGAATCCTTGTAAGTAGTTCTTTCTGCAAGTACAACCACACTTTGTCTCCAACCTAAAATTATGTGGCACCCGGTGTTAATCATGTCACTACTTGTACATGGCATTGGACTTATGTAAAATATCGTGAACCTGTTAGCAGATGTGCTGGATAGGATCAATGAACTAGGAGGCTTTGTTATCTGCAGTTGGAGAAGGAGATGAGTTAGTCGGGGTGGCCACAAGAGGTAGTACAACATCCATGGGACCAAATGATTGGAATCCCAAACCGACCTGAAAGGGGATGTGGCCAATTGCGATATGTAGGGATATGTTGTATCTATGTTGAACATAGGGAAGACTCTCATCCCATGTATGGGGGTTCTTGGAATTGTAAATGCACAGGATATGCACGATCATCCGATTGACGACCTAATTTTGGCCATTTGTCCTGGGGTGGAAGGAAGTGGATTTGGTGAGCTTGGTGTCCAACAATGACCAACGGCTCGACCAGAATGTGCTACAGAACCAACTGTTCTGATTTGAGACAATGTTTTTTGGGATTCCAAAATGTACCCATAGTCATTCAAAGAAGTTCTTGGAAGTGGCCTATGTTGTGATGCTCTTCTTGGAAGTGGCTAGGATCACCATCTTGGAAAAGAG
The DNA here is from genome assembly GCA_010110895.2 of Picea sitchensis. Lineage (NCBI taxonomy): Eukaryota > Viridiplantae > Streptophyta > Pinopsida > Pinales > Pinaceae > Picea > Picea sitchensis. Next base: position 98,920 of record SNQJ01S0028335.1, read on the forward strand.
ATCAACAACCACAAAAACACAATCATTTCCCCTTTTGTTGAATGGAAGGCCCGACATGTAGTCCATTGATATTAATTCCCATGGCCTATCAGGATTAGGTAGGGGGGTGTATAGGCCATGTTTCTTAGTGGTCGGCTTGGCAATAATGCAGGTAGTGAAAGACCTAATATACTAGCTGACATCATGTCAAAGTTTCAACCAGTAGAAATGTTTTTGCAACACTGCCACTGTCTTTTAGATGTTGAAGTGTCCTACCGCCTGATTGTAGTGGGATTCCCAAATCATCTTCACTCGCTCCCTTGATGGGACGTAGATATGGCCCAATTGGCACAATAGCCCATCCTAAAGATGGAAATTAGTGGCAACTAAGTTTGCGCCCAACATTTGGTATGTGGTGGAAAAGTTAGGGTCTTTCTCATAGAGGTTGGGCCATCTGGAGGTGTCGTGGTCATAAAATTCTAGCACCATGGTGAGTGTTGTGACTAGATTTCAGTTGAGTTAATCAATGACTCTACTGGTACTTCATTTTTTATACTTGATGTTGATGTAGAACTACTGCAAGTATGTTGACCACTTCTAGAGGCGGTCATTCTACAATTTTTCTTGTGTTTGCATGAACTGCAGTGGCTTATGATCCGTGTGGATGATTGTCTCCTTCCCGAGAATGTAATTTCTCCATTGGTGGTAGTCTTTCAAAATGTATTACATTTCTTTGTCATCAGTAGGGTACTTACAAACAACATCTGATAGTGTCTCACTATGATAGGCCATGAGGTGGTCATGTTGTGTGAGAACTTCACCCATAGCACAGTCCGAAGAATCTGTCTCGATCTCAAAGGGTTGTTGCAGGTCATGTAATGAAAGTACCGTGGTTGAGCACAATCACTTCTTTAAATCATTGAACTATTGTTGTTAGGACATTCCCCACACAAAGTTTTCCTTACCACCACCTATGGTTACTTGGATGAGGGCCTATGCAATATGGGATAATCACAACATGAACCTATGATAGAAATTGGCAAGGCCTAAGAATCTTTGAATCTCAGTGAGTGTGGTTGGTGTTCTCCAGTCACGAATGAACCAGATCCTGGTTGGATCCAAATGCACACCATGATGATCCATGATTTATCCTAGTTACTGGAACCTCTCAATGTCGAAGGATCATTTTTTCAAGTTGGGATATAGCTTGTGTTGTCACAGGGTCTGCAAAACCTGTTGAATATGCTGCAAGTGTTCCACCCAAGTCTTGTTGTAGATGAGGATGCAATCCAGATACACGACTACAAAATTATTGGTGAACGGTCACATGATATCATCCATCATCCTCATGAAAGTTGTTGGAGCATTTTTCAAAAGAAAGGGCATGAACAACCATTCAAAAAGACCTTCTTTTGACTTGAAGGCAGTCTTCCATACATTTGTTTATTCTATGGGGACCTGGTGGTAGCCAGAATTCAGATCAATATTAATAAAGTATTTTCCCCCCTTAAGTTGATCAAGGAGATCGTCGATTCAAGGAATCTGGTACCAGTTCCTGATTGTGATTTTATTCAGGGCCCGATAATCAATGCAGATTCACTAGGTCCCATCTTTCTTTTGCACCAACACGAGTGGGCTCCCACAAGGCAATGAGCTAGGATGGATGTGCCCCTTCTGGAACAATTCTTGGATCTATCACTTGATCTCTTCATTCTCTAACAGAGAGTGACGATAGACTGGCCCATTGGGAAACGATGCATCGGGGGTCAGGTCAATGGGATCTTAAGCTAACAGTGCAGAGGTACCCCGATAGGTGATAAGAATATATCTTTGTATTCTTCCACAACATTGTCCAATTGCTTATGTTGTGTGGAGAGGTCGTACATGGAGGCCCTAGATGTGGATACAATATTTTTCTCACTCTGAAAGAAAATCATGAAGAATATAAACTTTCTAGTCTGAGAGATGACGTTCCTGCATTGCATGGTAGAGATAAAGGAAATAACACTAGGTGGGACAGCCTCGAGTATATTGTATAATTTCTTGTTCAAGGTAATAATAACACTGCAAGGCCTAGACTCATATACAACATGACATTTCCATAAATAAGGTTGGCCCAAAATAACATTACAAACTTTGAGAGGAGAAACATCACACAATACCTCATCTTTTAAGGGATTGATACTATAAAATAGGAAACACTATTGGCTAACACAAAGATCACTTCCTTGGCAAAGCCATACAATGGAGTGGGGTTGCGGGTGCGGTCTTTTTGACAACACTAGCCTCTTGACAATTTCGTCTGAGATGATGTTCTTATTGATACCTCTATCAATGATAAAGTGTAGTGGGGTTCCTTTTACCCACATCTGTGAATGAAAGAGGCACTCTTCTTCTTCTGTCTTGTCTGGTTCGTTGGGTTGGACCTTAGTGGTAGAAATGGTGGCATTAGGTTCTTCTTCAATGACCCATCTCCCCCTTACTGATTTTGACTCAGTTTCAGAACCTGCATATGATTTAGAGGCTTTCACCTTAGCCACCAATGATTTCTTTGAGTGGGAATCAATAGTGTTATTCCAAGGGATCTTATGGAAGCCCCACCACTTCCTAGTATCTTTCTTTGTCTTTCTGGTGTCCTTATTTTCTTGCAGAATAGACTGGTTTTCGTAAGGCAGTTTATCTTTTATATGTCATTTTTTTTGTGGGTTGGGGCTTCCCTTTACTTTCTTTTTATGTGAGGGGTTTGCAAGCCCAAAATTTCCACATCTTTTGTTTAATCTTTTTCTCAATTTTGATGGCATATCGATAGGCCGCTCCTAAGGACGAAATGTCCAAAAACTTCATTTCATCCTGGATGTATCTATGGAAACCACCATGATACTTGAGCACCAGATGTTGCTCATAATATTTTATACCCATCTTGGTGTGCAAGGTATGGAAGATATTTTTCAACTCTGGCACTACTTATCTCTTTCCTGTCTCAATGTGGTCCATTTCGTATACAGGTCATCATAACTTCCGACATGGTAGTATTGTTCCTTGATATCATTCATGAAGGAATCCCAGGTGTGGTGACTGCGGCTATAAATAATGAGGGTTCCTCTGTTTCCTTTTTCTCACATAAATTCTCCCACCAATATTTGACATGGGGAACGACTTTGAGGAGTGCAAACATAATATTTTCTCTATTCAAAAAGTTATGGACAAAAAACTACCCTTCTAACAGATTCAACCATTTGTCTACAATCTGTGTCTATATGACCTTCAAATATGGGAATATCAAATTTTATTTGTACCATGAAGGGGGTGACACCTCCGCTCGAGGAAGATGTGTCATGTGTTGCTAGTCGTCGAAGTGTTTATGAAAAACTATCCTTCATTTTGTTCCTTTCTTGCGTGAGGGATTCCTTGAGAAAAATTTTGAAAGTATATCCTCTCCCATCATATTTGTTTTCTCCTTCCATGAGAGGTTTCTTGGCTGTGCGAGAGATTTTTTCCTCAAGAGAAACAAGCTTGAGACTCAATTCTTTGTACCTTGACCTCATCGGGGACATGCATTAAGAACGGCAAGGAGCAGACCTCTCTGGTACCACTGATCCAGATTTTATGAGAAGAATGAAATGAATACAAATTATTATTATTATTAACACAGGAACATAAGGATAACAAAGATACAATTAAATTGGTTTCTATTCAATAAGAAAATGTGTTGAAACGGTAAAATGTGACAAAAAACAAGCTTATTAGAATGGTGGCCGTTTATCTCTGAGAAGATATGTGACGACTATGCTCACTTGCAAGAAGATGGTTACAATGAGGCTCTCCAATCCTTTTTACAATAAATAGGAATTCCAAAACCATAGACATCAAAAAACCTAACCCTAGGAGATGAATCACCAAAAGTCATGTCGGCCATGTTGGGGTAAGTTAGTACATCAACTTCCTCGGGTCGTAACTTTTGCATACGATCTTCCTTTTAGGTGCACGATATCTTGTTGGAAATTTCTATCCTAGGAATACACATGTTTCCATCAAAATTTGACTTCATCTACAATCTAACTGTGGCGAGCCCTAAAACCGTTTTTTAGGGCCTCAAAATGGCCCTAGAAGTTGGGGACCCGAAAGCTAGAAAAAAACTGCCAAGCTGGAAAACTTCCAAAATGAGATAGTTGGAATGGTGGGAGGCCACTGAAATCCATATGGATCATATTCTGACAGTCCCTAGGTATCTTCCTAGGAATCATAAGATTCCATAGGACATAAAATCCTAACGAATCTACCATGTGGTACTCTGATAGACCATCCTTACCATACCTTCGAAATCGACCCAAGAATCATAAGATTCCCTAGGATTATAAAAATCCTAATGGAGCTACAACTACTGACCACAAATAGCATATAAATGCATACATACTTTGATATACCATCCTTACTGTACCTTCGAGATATTTCCAGGGTTGATCAATCCCCTAGGATATAAAATCCTAACTAAGCTACACGTTGTTGGTCAGGATACCATAGTATCATCAACATCACTCCCTCTTTTAAGGGAGGTCCTTTAGGACTATACCAATCTTGTCTCTAAAGTGATCAATCTTTACATGAGATAGAGGCTTGGTCAACATATCTGCAGCCTTCTCATTTGTGCCAACATATTGGAGCCTTATAGCTCCCCTCTGCACCATATCATGAATGTAGTGATATTGTATTTCTATGTTATTTGACTTGTCATGGAACATAGGGTTCTTTGTCATCTTTATGCAAATATGGTTATCACATAGAATCATGGTTTCTTCCATCTCTAGATAAAATAGACCTATCAACAACTTCCAAAGCCATATGGATTCACAACTGGCGGAACACGCATAAATGCATTATGCTTATGTTTTACTGAGAAAGACACTAGATTGCTTCCTACTATGCCATGAAGTCATGGCTGACCCCAGACTAAAGAAAAATCCTGAAGTGATCTTTCTGTTAGATCACTAATGAGATTTTCTTCTCCAGTTAAGAATAAGTCATCCACATACAACAACAATATAACTGGCTCATCATTCATAACATTGAAGTAAAGGTTAGAATCAAATTTACTCTCGGTAAATCCCAAGCTCACCAGGAAACTATCAATTCTTCCATAACAATATCTAGGATCTTGCCTTGCAGATATGAGTCTTTTTATCTTCAATTAAAAACCCTTGAGGTTGTTCTATATACACTTCTTCTTCAATAACACCATTTAAGAAGGTTGTTTTTACATCCATCTAGTGTAACTTCCACTTCATCTTAGATGCAAGAGATATGTTGGTTCTGATAGAAGTGTATCTGGTTATAGGAGAAAACTTCTCTTTGTAATCAATTCCTTTCTTTTGAGAAAATCCACGAGATACAAACCTTTCTTTATATTTATCAATAATTCCATCAACAATATGTTTTATCTTGTCTAACCATTTGGAATATACCACATCTTTTCTCTTCATTCAGGAAACTATTTCCCATATATCATTCTTTATAATGGATTGGTATTATTTTGTCATGGCATATGCCCATTATTTCTTCTGAAAGGATTCTTCAAAGAAAGTAGGGTCCTTTTCTACGAGATCACACATAAAATCCATATAACTGGATAATGACTTGGGTTTCTTGATTTGTCTCATGGTTTCTTCTGGGGCACCATACGTCTGTCCATATTGAATGAGTTACCTTTCCCAATATGGATTTCTCTTGTGATAGATCGTCATATGGGGAGGTTATTGAGATTCTATCATATCATGATCTTCTTGAATCTCATCATCAGGAGAAGTTGTGACTTTCCTAACTGGTTGTACAACTCTGGGAGCTACAGGCTCTGCTTCATATAATTCTTCAATCTGGCATCTCCTTGATTTATTGAGTGTTGTATCTTCAACAAAGGGTACATATCCGTTGATCTCAATATGATCGTAACCTAGTATGTAAATTTTGAAGGCCTTTGAGACCTCACAGTATCCAACAAATATTCCCTTCTTTCATGAAGGGTCCATCTTGGTTCTCTTCTCTCTCGGAATGTGTACAAACACTGGACAACCAAATATCTTGAGATGGATTACTTATGGCTTCTTTCTGGAGAACATTTCTTCGAGGGTTTTGAACCCAAGTGCACTATGGGATGATTTGTTTTGAACATACATGGTTGTTATTGTTGCTTCAACCCACAAGCGCATTGGAAGATCTTGATCATGGATCATAGTCTTCACTGCTTCCATTATAGTTATGTTCTTTCTTTCTGCTACACCATTTTGTTGAGGATTGTAGGAAGCGGTGAGCTCCCTCTTAAACCTAGCATCTCTACAAAATCTTACAAATCCTTTTTATGTGTATTCTCCTGCATTATATGACCTAAGTATCTTGATTTTTCTTTTAGAGAGATTCTCTATCAAGGCTTTAAATTTCTTGAATTTTCCAAACACTTCATCTTTTGATTTCAAGAAGTAAACCCAAGTGTTGCTAGAATAATGATCAATAAATGTCACATAGTATACATACCCACTAAGAGAGTTTGATGGAATTGGCCACATACATTTGAGTGGATGAGCTCCAAGATTCATTATATTTTACTATCACTCTTCGGGGAAGGATTATTTATGTTATTTACTTGTGCACATCCCTTGCACACACCTTCATGATCCCCCTTTAATTCTGGTAGACCTATCACTACCTTGCTTACATATGGTAAGGCTTTGTAGTTCGTGTGAGCTATTATTATATGCCAAAGTTCACATCGAATCTTAGTGGAGTGAGTCAAGGATGCATCTGAGTGACCTTTTAATTTATGTAGGCCACCTTCTTCTATTCCAATAACAATTGCATCTTCTATGGTTTTTCCTTTTGGCCACATAAGGAATTCACCATCTATGAATGCAACCATGGATCCTTTCTTATCTAAAGATGGGATAGAAAGAAAATTCTTCATCAAACACGATACATATAGTACATCCTTCATCTTCATTGGGGTCCCTAAATTAAGTTTGTAGGTGGATTCTCCCACTCCTTTGATAGGGTACTGGTAATCATCTCCAAGTGTAACTTTCTAGAGAAAGTTATTTTCTACAAGGATAGAGAGAATGTCTCTATGACCTATCATGTGCTTATAATAACCACTATCTATGAGCCAAGTATCCTCTCCAGGTGACATTGATCTTGAGAGGGTAGATAATAATACATAGTCTTCAATCTTTTCTTTAATCATATTGTGGGTGGCTCGTCATCTTCAACTGCATGGGCATGGTGTCTTTTGTCATTTCTCTTCTTTTATTCTTCTCTTCTAGATGGAAAATTCTTAGCAATATGTCCCAACTTGTCACAATGGTAACATTGATAAGAAGATAAATCCTTTTCTCTTCTTTGACCTTTCTGAAACTTCTGGAATCTCCTTGGAAGGTGAGATTCTTTATGGATGAATCTCTTTGGGGAGTGAGATTCCTTATGTAGGTGGGTCTCCTTATTTAAGTGAGACCTTCTCTTTCCTCCTTTAACATGAGAAGCTAGGGATTTATCTTCATCCCTTATAATAACTACTTCTCGATTAGCTACTCTTGCTTCTTCTTGAACACATTCTTCCCAAAGAATGTCAAATTGGAGTTTCTCCTTTCTTTCACAAATAGTTTGGATGAATGAATCCCAAGGCCTTGTGAGACCATTAAGATCTATCATTATGAGTTCATATTCATCTAGGTTGTCTCCAATTGCTTCTAGTTGTTCCTTGAATTGAGAAACCCTAGAGAAATAATCATGAATGATTTCTCCTTTCTGCATCTTGGTATTCTTGAGTCGGGTTCTCAAGTTCATCTTTCAGTTAATGTTCCTTCCTTCATACATTATAGTTAGGTAATAAACCATTTATTTTGGAGTATTCTTAGAATGCACTTGAGGGATCAAGTGGTATTCAATAGAGTCTGTAATGATTATATTGGCCCTAACCATATTTTTCTGGTACTTTGCTTTAGCTGTAGCATCTGCGGGTTTTGGTACATTTTCCTTGATGAATCTTGTAAGGTCATTCTCTTAAAGAATGATTTCAATCCTATACTTATAGGCATGGAATTTATCCACAGCTTCTAACTTTTCAACAATCTTGGTTCTTGCAGACATCTTGACCTGGAGCTAGGAAAATGACGAAAAATTTAAAGTTCTCAAAAATTAGATCTTAAATTACCAGGAGGTGCCCTTGGCTAAGGCGAGTATCTTGGTGCAATATATTTTTTTAAAATACAAGTTTTACCCCTTGAAACTAGGCCTACACAAATTTGAACTGGTACTTCTGGTACTAGTTCTCATTTCCTAGTTTTCTCGTTTTCAGGTACCAGTGAAAACTAGGGTTTCACTTTTCAGAGGCAATGGCTATTGAAAAAGGTACGCTCAAGATTCCAATGATTTCTATAGGCTAGGATGAACTTCCCTAGATGGTTTTTAGGCTGAAATTATCTTCCAACAAAAATCCCTAATTTTCTTGTCTAACAACGATGATGTTTTTGGTAACCCAATGAAAGGTGCTCTATTCAGTCAAGATATGATACCATGTTAAATTTAGAGCTTCTATTAAGTTATTTTCAATTTACTAGGAAATAATAGCATAAGAAGGATCACTGAAAGATACACAATCACAAGGTACACAACATTTATCCTGGGAAACCCAACATAAACTTCTTTAATATAGATTTCCAATACAATGCCAAGATAAAATACCAAACACAAGAGAATATCCAACACTAAGAAATGCGCCTCTCTCTTCCTTCCTTCGACAACTATAGTGTCCTTTAAAATTACATACTAGATGAGTGAGTTGAGTGAGTGAGTGAATTAGGTGCTAGCCTCTCTTATTTATACTAGCTGAGGAGTGCCAGAGTGGTGTCTCTTCATTGGTTAGGGCTAGCTTCTCCAACTAGTGGCTGAAACAACTTTAATTAGTCCTTGGGGCCAACTTCTTAATTAGCAACATTTGTTTAGGGTTTAACCAATCCACGAAAGGGGATTTGGTCATACAAGAGTTCCAACATGATCAATCCACAAAAGTGGATTGATCTATAATATAATAACTCAATAATAAGTAGAATATTCTTTGTGGTTACAATATTTCAACACTTTCCAAGTGCACAACCTTTGCATACTCTGTCATGGTCTACATGGATTTTTGGTAGACTTGTAACCATTTTTCTTAAAAATGGTAATGATCTATAGTTCAAGTGAGCAAGCCTTTGGTGCCATAGTTCACCGGAACTAACACTATTGTGTACAAGGGCTTGTCCTTGGTGTCCCTTCAACTTATACAATCCTCCCTCTCAGACACCAATCACAGTGGCTTTATTTATGCATGAATTCTTGGGCCATAGAAGGACTTGGCCATCCACAAAATCTACCCTAAAACCTTTATCTTCTAAATATGAAATAGATAGAAGATTCTTCTTTAAACCTTGTACAAATAGTATATATTTAATTGAAAGAGGGTCACCTAAGTCAAGTTGTAAGGAGGCTTCTCCAACACCTTTGATTGCATGCTTGGAATAGTCTCCAAGAATCACTTGAAGTGAGGAGTCATTTTATGTTAATTTTGATAGAGAGTTTCTAAATCTGGTTATATGCTTGGAAACATCGCTATATATGAGCCAAGTATCACTTCCTTGATTGAATATGGTTCCAGTGAGTGCTAAAATGAATACACATTATTCATCTTTAGGTTTTTTTTCTTCAGCATCAGTTGTATGTGCATGGTGCTTGTTCTTCTTTCCCTTCTCATGTTTGTGAGGACATTGTGCGGCATAATGTCCCATCTTCCTGCAATTGATGCATTGAACCTTTGACATGTCCTTCTTATGAAGTGGATTCTTATAATTCCTTGGACTTCCTTCTTATCTTTCCTTTATCTTCTTCACTTGTTCTGCAAGTTCTTGGCTTTCCTCATCATCTACCTTTTGTTTCTTGGACATTAATCTAGAGTCCTGTTGAGAGAAATCTGCCCATAACTTGTCAAACTTGGGTAACTTCCTTCTTGCACAAATTCCTTGGAAAAATAGGTCCCAAGAGGGACGGAAAACATTTAACATAGTGGTCACTAGTTCAACATACTTTATTGGATCTCCAATGGCTGCTAACTAGTCTTTGATTTATGAGATCCTTGTAAATAAGTTGGCTATCATCTCTGACTTGTTCATAGTCACATTTCTAACTTGATTCTGTAGGGTAATATTTTGACTAGTTTTATTGATTTCATAGAGTCTGGTTAGGGCATAAAACATCTCCTTTACAATATTTAGTTATGATACATTCTGTATCATGTGATCCTTTATTGATTTTTTCAAGATCCTCTTGGACTTGACCTCGTTCTTCTTGAACTTTTCCTTTGCTTCTTCGTCTTTGGGTTCTTGAAGCTATTTTTGACGTGATCCAATAATTCATTCTCTAATAGAATGATTTTTATTCTATTCTTCCAGGATCTAAAGTTATATTCTCCATCTAATCTATCCTCAACTCTCATATTTGTTGACATTTTCACTGGTAGAAACCCTAGCATTGAAAAACCTCGATTTTTCAAACTTCACCAAATTGCATGTTGAGGGTTTAAGGGGGAGCTCTAGGTTAGGGTGCACTGCTCTATGAAGGAATTATTTCCAATGTCCTTGGGATAATTCTCAATGATCTTGACAAAGTATTGCAACTGCAAGGTGTCGTTGTAGCGATCTCCCTTCTAGTGGTCAAATTGTTCTGAAGGTAACTAGATCTGATACCATGTTGGATTTTCCTTATTTACAGAGAATTAGTGTTACTAGTGTTCTTTTAGTTTGTTACCATTAATATATATATATATATATCATGTACTTAACAGTATAAACATAAAAAAGATATAGAAAAGAACACAAGATATTTATCGTGGGAAAACCCCAAATGCGAGAAAAAAACACAACAAACTTTCTTAGATAGATTACGTTCACAAAGAAAGTCCAATCAGATAAACCCTAAACAAGTGCTAGATTAAAAATAAATACCACCCTAGCTACAACATCAACACCATACAAAGGTAGTTCACCTCTTCAAGGAGTGGTGCACAAGAGAGAGATACCAAAAGACTGAGCAATAATAAACTGTGTAGCTGCAACTACTGCATCAACTCCTCCAAACTTGCTCCTTGATTATATGTAGATGGGAGAGTGTGATTGAGTGGAAAAATGAGCTAAGGTTCCTCCTTATGTATAGTTTTCTTGTCCTTCTAGCTAGGCTGACTTTTCTTCTGGGAAGGCATCTTTTCATTATACTTTATTCTTCTGGGTCGACTTCTCTTCTAGGGTATTTCAACATCTCTCCAATGGATATATTACTTCTAAAATATTCTCCTCATCTAATAAATGTCATCTAGGAGGGAAAGATCCTTCCACAGCTACCAAAAAATCAACAGGTACTAGACCCTATCCATGTTGAAGGAGCATTTTTCCAAGTTGGCATATAGGTTGTGCTGTCATAGAGTGTGAAGAACCTATTGAATATGTTCCAAGTGTTATTTCCAAGTTTTTTTGTAGATGAGGATGTCATCCATATACACCACCAAAATAATAATTAGTGAAATACCGCAAGGTATCATTCATCATCCTCATGAAAGTTGTTGGGGAATTTGTCAAACCAAAGGGCATGACCAACTATTCAAAAAGAACTTCTTTTGACTTGAAGGTAGTTTTCCATACATATGTCTTCTCTATTGGGACTTGATGGTATCCAGACTTCATATCAATCTTACTAAAGTATTTTCCCCCCTTGAGTTGATCAAGGAGATCGTCGATTTAGGGAATCAGGTACCAATTCCCGACTGTGATTTTATTTAGGGCCGGATAATAACTGTAGAGTCACTAGGTCCCATGTTTCTTCTACACCAGATGATTTTCCTTCCACAAGGTGATCATCTTGGTCAGATGTGCCCCTTGTGGAGCATTTATTGGATCTAATGCTTTATCTCCTAATTTTCTAGCAGAGAGCGACGACAGATTGGACCATTGGGTAGCAGTGCACCGGGGGTTAGATTGATGGGATTCTTGACCTGATAGTGCAAAGGTACCCCAGTAGGCGATGAGAAGATGTATTTGTATTCTTCCATGACCTTATCTAGTTTCTTATGCTATCTGTAGAGGTCGGTCATGGAGGCCATGGATGTGGATGCAACCTTTCACTCACTTTGAGAGCGAATCAAAAATAAAAAAATATTCTTGGTCTGAGAAATGACCTTCCTGCATTGCTTGGAAGAGATCAAGAAAATAACACTAGGTGGGAGTACCTCGGGTATCCTATACAATTTCCTATTTGAAGTAATAATAACACTACAAGGCCTAGAGTAATATACAACATGAAGTTTACATAAATAAATTTGGCCCAAAATAACATCACAAACTTCAAGGGGACAAAAATCACACAATATCTCATCTTTGAATGGCTTGATGTCGTACGACAAGAGACACTATTAGCTGATGCAGAGATCACTTCCTTGACGGCACCATATGATGGTGTAGGGTTGCAAGTGTAACATTGTTGGCAAGTCTAGATGCTTGAATACCTCTACTGAGACAAGGTTCTTCTGGCTATCGCTATCAATGATGAAGTGAAACATAGTTCATTTAACCCACATATGTGAATGAAAGAGGTGCTCTCATTCCTCTGGCTCATTAGGTTCACTGGGATGGATCTTGGTGATAGAAATGGTCGCATTGGGTTCCACGTCAATGATTTGTCTCCCTTTTTCCGGTTCTAATTCAAAGTCAGAACCTGCATATGATTGAGAGGTTTTTACCTCAGCCACCAATGAATTCTTTGAGCGGCAATCAATAATGTTATGTTAGGGGCCCTTATGGAAGTTGCACCACTTCCTGGTATCTTTCTTTGTCTTCCTATTTTCCTTTTTTGATTGCATATTTGAATAGTTGTCCCGAGGCTTCCCATATTTTCTCTTTCCTTTTTCATGTGGGTTGGGGCTGCCCTTTCATTGATTCTACTATGAGGGGTTCCCATACCCAAACTGCCATGTATTTTTTTTAAGATTATGTTCGATTTTGATGACATATTGATAGGTCATTCCCAAGGATGAGATGTCCAAAATCTCCATTTATGTTTGGATTTACCTATGCAAACCAACACAATACTTGAGTACTATATGTCACTCATAATATTTGATACCCAACTTGGTGTGTAAGTTAATGAAGACATTGGTGAAATATGGCATTGTTTGGTATCTTTCATGCCACAATGTGGTCTATCTTGTATGCAAGTCATAATAACTTACAATAGGGTAGTATTGTTCCTTAATAACATCCCTGAAGGAACCAAAAGTGGTTGCAACTACAAATAATTTGGATCCATCTATTTTCTTTTTCTCATAGAAAGTCGCCCACCAATCTTTGACATGGGGGACAACCTTGAGGAGCACAAATGTAATATTTTCTCTATCAGAAAAGTTGTGGATAGAAAAATACCCTTCTAGAAGGTTTAACCATTTATCTATGAAATTCACATCTATTTTACCTTCAAATATAGGAATATCAAAATTGATCTATACCTTGAAGGGGGGAATTCCTCTGCTTGAGGTGGATGCGTCGCTTGTTGGCAGTCATAGAAGGATTTGTGAAAATATTTCCATCATCTCATTCCTCTGTCGCTCAAGGGATTCCTCAAGCAACATTTTTAAAGGGTCTCAAGTTCCTTTGTATTTATTTTCACCCTCCATGGACATTTTCTTGGGAATTTGAGAGAAATTTTCCTCAAGAAAAATAATCTCGAGATCCAACTCTCTATACCCTGACCGCCTCGAGGACATGCATTAAAAAAAACAAGGAGCAAACTGCTCTGATACCAATGATCCATATTTATGAGAGGAACAAAATGAAACCATAGATTTATAATATTAACATAGAGACATAGTGAAGAATAACAAAGATACAGTAAAACTTGAATTTTATTACATACGAAATACGTTGAAAACTATAAAATGCACATTAAAAACAAGCTTTCTAGAATGGTGGAAACTTATCTTTGAAAAGAGACGTGATGGCTATGCTTATTCACAAGAAGATGAGTACAATGAGGATCTGAAGGCCCTTTTATAATAAACATGAATTCCAAAACCATAGACATCCAAAAACCTAACCCTAGGAGATGAAACACCAAAAGCCATGTGGGCCATGTTGGGGTAAGTTAGTACATCAACTTATTAGGGTTGTAACTTTTGCATAAGATCTTTGTTTAGGTCATACGATAGCTCGTTAGAAAGGTATTGATGAGGAGCTTCATTTAAGAGGATAAATTAAATATTTTGGCTATAATTGAGGTGACCAATTGTGAAAAGAAATGTCTTTTAATCCCGCACAATGGCCCTGGAATTTTGGGACCCGAAAAACTATTAAAAATAATAAGTTTCCAAAAAAATGCTAAAAATAATAAGTTTCCAAAAAACTATTTTGAGCCAGTTGGAAAAGATAGGTGGCCATTAATATCCTCCTAGATAAAAAAACCTCATCAACATTTACCTTATAAATTCCTTTGCAGTCAGTCATCCCTTCACAAATCCTCATTGACCTTCACACCTCACGCTCTACTCTACTAACAGTTGGACCGAATCTTTCTAACTCATGATGAATTTCTCTCTCATATGTGGGGAGAATAAACAGTTCTATGTGCAACCAAAGAAACCCACAACTCTCTTAGAATTTTTAAAAATAAAAATAAAAAACTTTATGCAACAACTTTTCTCCTCTTCTTCTTTCCACGGACCAAACGCTTTCGATCTGATATCCAACGACCATTTTTTCTTCTCCTTCTCTCTCATATCCTTCAAGTTTGTGCTATGATACCACTTATTAGGTAGCGAAAAGCATAAACGTAACAAGATTTTAATGGACAAAAAAACAAAACCAGGAAAAAACCAGAAGGAACAACAATCACATCAATTGACACAATGATTTATGTGGAAACCCAATATAAGAAAAAACCATAAGGAAATGATAATCAATATTCGTATTATTCAAGAGAGAATTACAATAGCTAACAGAGGAATACAACCATCCTCTCCTCTCTACGCACACATGACACTTCACTTTATTGCTCTCACTACATTGCACATTCACCTATATGGGTATTCTCATATATATAACCTCTATCACATAGTTACACGAACTGATCATAAATATATCACATAGTTACACAACCTATTCATTGTAGTGTGCATGCATGCACATTCTATTTTTAGCCAAAAAAATTGTGTGCATGCATTCACATGGGAAATTAGTTGGCACTTTTTCAACATTTTTCAAACTAAGGTTTTCTCTACACTGTTGTTTTTAACTAGTACCTATGGTTGGGTATTAAATCAAATGAAAATGTTTATTATTATATTATAATTAGATTTAGTTTTTTTTATTAATTTAATTAATGTGACTCAGACTTTATATTAATTTTAGTTCTCCAACTTTGGTTTAACTCACCTTCTTGCTTATTAAATTTAGGTTTTGACGATTCAATTTAGGCCTCCTTTGTATTTAATTTAGTTGCTCCAAGTATAGCTTAACCCACCCCCCTACTTATTAGTCCTTTCCCAAGGGAAACAAAGACTAATAGTAATTGATTTTTCAATATGCTATTAATCCTTGCATGCAAAATATAAATTTTAACCAATTTTTTTAGCAGTTTCATACAATTTTCAAGCTCGTATATCTTTTTTTCCCTAAGTTTCAGGTTTGAGACATCATTTGGCCTCATATAGAGGCAATCTAATTTAAAATTAGGAAATGTTAATATTAAAACTTAGTAAATGGAATATGTACGAGGAAAGATGAATTGAGGTTAAGTTTAAAGCTAGCATTAATTCCAAACATTAAATGCTTAATGTTTCGGCTGTGTGTCCATCAAGATCCTAAGTACCATGCAAGATTTGTGTACATCAAAGAAATCCAAGTCCCATGAATAATTAGTTGATTAAGGCCACACAAGGCCAAGCCCATTCTCATCTAATGAACCAGGACCATTCACATAAAAAAAAATCTCTATGGTTTCCTTACTGCTAGTGTCCTTGGAGCTCTGGTTTCCTTACGAGTAGTGTCCTTGAAGCTGTAGAGAATATTTAACATCTTTCTCTTGCATGCACTGAGCGAACTTATTCTTTGAGGACACTTTCTTGCAAGTGATCCAAATTATTATATTATTGGGGGTTTGATTATGATTACGAGACATTATGGATATGATGACATGTTATTTTGTTGTATTGACATAGACAAGTGTTATTGACTCGGTTCTCCTGTGTTTGGAAGATTTTGGACATCGAGGATGTAGAGGCATCGATGAAACCCTTGGACTCCAGATCAAGTCAGGGAGTGGACTATTGGGGTTTGATTGTTGTAGATATGACATATGTACATCTTATTAGATGTTATGATGATTGATTATTATTGCTGACATGATTTGTTGATGATGCAGGCTGACGATATCTTGTCGACCAGACTCACATGTGGAGTAGAGGGGTCATGCATGAAAACCAGAGACCTGAGGGAGAGGTGTGGACAACAACCCTGCCACAACCTACTAGAACTCTCATCGTGGCTCGAACTGTAGGTTAACGATTACCTAGTTCGAGAATACCCACGATGTCGTGAGGGAAGACTATGATAGTTGCTCACTATGATTCTAAGGGGCGCACAATAAGGCAAGGGCCTTATTCCTTGGAGGCCCTTAGTCTCCCACAAGACCACTTGATGGAGTATTGACTCCAAGGGTTTTTGATGTCTACCAATTCAGTCAAGAGGCGAGTGGCACCCTTGGAGCACGTAGTGCATCCAGAAGGGCACGTTGCACAAGGAAAATGGAAAGAGGTGAGTGGCACCCTTGGAGCACATAGTGCATCCTAAAGGGCACATTGCGCAAGGAAAACATAAAAAGACGAGTCACACCCTTGGAGCACCTAGTGAGTCTTGAAGGGTACATCATGATTTCAACGGGTATGTGAATAAACTTGGTCGACCTTAAAATGAATGACGGGATAAGTAAGATTTAAAATAAACAATTTCCCTAATAAAAATGTTTCCCAGCCTAGGAAATTAAAATCTAGGTCTAAGTGATACTTGGGGTAAAAACAATAATATAATCATAGTTAAACATTTGACGAGAAGGGGGTAAGAAATTCAATTAATTTATTAAAATCAAATTATACTGAGGGATTAAAATTTTAAAAGGGAATTGATTGTTTTTCTACATATGCTAATCAAAATTTATTAATTAAAAATAAAAAGGGGTAAAGGTGATTTTTCTACACTTTCTAATTTGAGTTTTAGTTAAGAAGGGAAAAGAGGGAAACTTAAAAAAATAGGAAACTAAGGGAAAAGGGGGAAACATAAAGAAAAAGGGAAGGGTAAGGAAAAAGCTAATTGTCTGACATAGTAAGGAATATTTCCTTAAGAACCTTCTAAAATTGAACTCAACTAGGAATTTAGTAAGGGCGTACATCATTTAAAATGTGTAAGGGAATATGGGGACACCTAGGAGCAATTTTAGGAATTCTTTTAGGTGGGTGAGGGAAATAGGAGTAATTAAATAATTAATGAAATTAATTTCTAGAGCAACTAGGAGGATGGGTGACATGTGTACGGGGATGGTTTTTCTGAATTAAATTAATGAAAAATAAATTAAATGGGAATTTGGAAAAAAAATCACTTAGAAACTCTATAAAAAGGATGGAGTAGGAAGAATATGGATCTGATTTTTTATGAATAACGTTACAATGCAGAATTTTTGTCTTGATTGACTTATCTTGTGGGAGTTGGGGTACCCAACTCGGGTAATGAGTGTTAGCTCGACCTTGCGAGGTGAGTTGGTTGCTATTTGTTCCTTGGTTTAGTGTGTGTGGCCCCTTTGCGACTCGGGGGGATCAGGGGGAAGAAGAGTACCCCTAGCGTTCGCTGGGAGGTACCAGTGAAGTCACATCGGTCGACAAGAAGGATATGGACGGAGCACGTGGGATAACGACTTGGAGCTGCCATCTCGGGCTACGGTACGCCTACATTTATTTTTAATGGTAGATAAATATTGTTCTTGCGCTTTCATTTCTATACTTTTAATTGTGTAAAGAAAAGTGTTTTACTCAGTGTTTTTAATCGAGAACTTAAAGTCATCATAGCTTTACGCTCAGTGCATTGAATTGATTTCCCTGGCAACCGATCCTTGATTGCTATAACTGTTATGTTTGTTTTATTGATTATTATGAAGATATTGTGATTTATCTTTCGTCCTCATCCCTAGATCATCAGTCCACAACTGAGAAGTCGACCAAGAGATGAATTGATGGTCGTCACTTTGGTGAATAGCGACCTCTATATTCTAATGCCCTGCTTTTTTGTGTGTGGATGATGAGCGAAGGATTGTTTTTCCCAGCTGTCAACCCCTGTTGATTGTTCCTGGTTTATTGATTGTCTTGCACCTTCTTGCGATTGAATACCTCTGAGAATTGATATATTTCCTCTCTGCGGTTAGCTCATTACCCTCTGCATTTTTATATCACCTCTGCGGTTTCGAAGGGTATTTTATTATCTGTGATTTTCATGGCAGTTCCCATCTCTTGAATGGAGAAATCTCAGAGTTTGTCCATTGAATGAAATTGTTTTTTTTTTAACTAATCGTGACTGTGATGTGGATTTATTTATTTACAGTAACCGACTATATGATAGCCTATTTTTTCTATTGGAGACTACGATCGAACCTTCAAGCATCGTTTTTACTTACCTACTTCTTTGACTGAGAAATTGCATGATTTCATTATTTATTGAGAGCAAATAATTGCTGCAATTTTAATCTGTGTAGACCGATTAATCATATCTGCTTACAATTAGCGTTTTCCCTTCAGACAACACTTTAATTTGATTGCGAAATAACCCAATTGATTGTGATTTTCCCTCTATAATTTAATATATTCAAAGGCAAACTTATCTTACATTTTTACACATCTGGCCTGCGATTTTTCCTCTGCAAATTTAATATATTTGAAGAGTAATTTAGCGTGCGTTTTTTCACTTGAACCATAGTGATTTACATAGCGGTTGCAACTTGCACATCTTGTGTTCCGTATGAAGGGATATGTATGTGTTTATTAATTATATTCTGCATTTCCATTTAAATGTTTCCCAACCCCTTTTTTCTATCATCGTAATGTAATCACAGTTGGGTAATTAATGGCTATCACAGATATGCAATTTTATAAATAATAATGTGATTTTAATAATGGTATCATAGATATGTGATTTTAATATTGCTATCACAGATATGCGATTTTAATAATGCTATCACAGATATGAGATTTTATATTTAATAATGCTATCACAGAAATATTGCGATTTTATGATGCTATCACAATTGGGTAATTAATAATCCTATCAAAGTTATATTGCGGTTTTATGATGTTATATTGTGATTCCACACACAACCTTACCACTTTCCACTCAACCTTGTCATAACTCGCCCATTGATACCACCATTGCCTTCCTTACTTTTAGTGACAACGTTGGATGTATGAAGCGTGGTAGAGATTTTTAATTTTAGAAACAGTGATTACATGTAATGTTATTACTTGCGTTTTAATGGTAGTCAACCCTTACCTGTGTCTTTTAAGAACCTCGATGGAGAACAAAATTCATTATTGTTACTCCTGTATTTTTTTTAAATGACAGTGAATTTATATCTGACTGTGTTTTAACAGTAATTGACAGTGAATCTATATGACTGCATTTTATTACATATTGACTGCAAGATTTATTATATGGGCTCAATAAATAGCATTGTGGTTGTGAATAAATAAGCTTTTGTTATGACAACCAATATAATGGATTTATTCCCTTATATAGACAACGACCTCATGTGTTTTTATATTTGTCAAGTTGACCAATAGATTTATCAGA
>SNQJ01S0028336.1:8791-35588 GCA_010110895.2 Picea sitchensis
TATTGGTGTAACTCTTATACTATTGTTCATTTCTCATTGGATATATTTGAATGGTTTAAGTATAAGTTGAAAAAGGTTTTAAATTGTACATGATACTGATTCACCCCCCTCTCGGTATCAACAACCTTTTTGTCTTCGAGGTTGAAGTCATTGAACTTCAATGCAGTGAGCTTATCTTGGTTGGCACAAAATGCACGCATTTCTTTTGGAAGGCACGCAGTGATCAAAGCATACTCAAATTCGTGGGGTACACTGTCATGAGTGATGGCGCCACTCAGAGGTGGTAGATAAGCAGGTAGAATGCTCAGAATTAGTTTAGTGTTCACAATATCATCTCTATGCTTATTTCTCTTTTCGTCAGTTGGTCGGGATGGGATGGATCGAGCAATCGATGAAGAGTCTTGCACTCCTCACATCGATGATGCATGTACACCTATAGACAGTCCTCTCCCTGACATGGTTCTTTCATTCATTAAGTTGATCATAACTTCTTTCACAATTTCTTCTTCGGCGGTGAGATATTAAGACATACGTGCTCGGGATGGATATCTCAGGTTCTCAAACTAATGTGGGCACTACAATAGGGTAGAAGTAAAATGCGTAGTGGTCACTGGGAAATCTTAATCAAGGCCACAAGCTCAAATTATCAATTAGAAAAAGTGTTCTCGTTGCATGGCGCGGCGGGATAAATAGAAAACTCTGTAACAGATTGCTTGCAACGGATATGAAGGCTTCATTAACTTCGTTCTTTCCATTATAGCGCGGTCCAATGGTCTGATGACGAACGTTTATTTCCTTTCTGTCCATTTAGAGCAGAATTCAAATGGATATATCGGTCCCAACGACTATATTTCTTCGTCATGGTGAAGTGCCATATGTCATTGTTCTGATATCCCGGTGAAGCTCAATTTCTGTAAATTTTCTTTCTGCGAGGTCTCGTCTAGAACCTCCTGTAACCTTTCAGTATTATCCCTTTTCTTTCTTAACTTTCTATCCCTCTTTCCAGTGAGCTTCATCTCGGTAATTATTTTCTCATTCTGATTCTTTTCTTCTTTGGTCTTAGTTACTTCATGTTGTTGAAATTATTTCCTAGGGTTCTTGGGTAATACTTCTTTTGTGTCTAAGATAGGTAATTCAATCTCTTGAGGATCCTCTAGTGCTATCTTAGCTTTGACATCTGGGATTATAGTATTAGATATCTGCGATCTTCTCTCTTGTTCCTTAATCAAGTGATCGATCCTTCTGGTCATAAAGTCTTTTAACTCTTGCTTCTTTTGTTCCAAAACTTCTTCTTCTTCCTTTCGTCTGGCTTGATCTCTATCAATCCAAGGTTTTCCTATTATCATGGTAAATGGGGCACTATCTTCAACAAATTTAATAATCTCAAAGTCTTCTTCTTTCGAAGTTCCATTGACAGTCATAGGTATCTGAGTGAGCCTTCCACATAGGTTTACTAGACTTCCTTTGAATAAACCTATTCCTCCTAGGGAAGGGATCATAGCAGGCCTTCCTATAGCTTCCCAAGTTCTCTCTGGCATAATATTCATCTATGTTTCCTCATCCAGAACACATTCATTTTCGAAGTCCCCTATTCTTGCTTCAATGCATTCCTTCTCTTTGAATATCTTTGATAAGCTGACATGTCGGTGGTCATTCAGGGTTTCTCTCATTTATAGAAATACTTTCTCTAGGTCTTTATGGGGTTCTGCCTTTTCTGGATCTACCTTAGGGTTTTCTTGATTCAGATTCATTCCTTCAAGCTTAGTGATCATTCTAGGGCAATCCAACACTTCGTGGTCCATAGCCTTATAGTAAATACCACTAGATCTTCTGCCAGGGCATTCCTTAGCAATGTTTCCTAGTCTTTTGCAACTATAACAGAGGGTTAATCCTCTCTTTCTTTTCAATGATCCCCAGCCTCTTTTGTACTGCGCACTAGGATCATGGTATCTAACCTGCAACAAATTCTTTCTAGGATCCTGCATCCATTTGTTAGTCCAAACATCTTTTCTATGCATAGGTATAACATATATTTCATTATTCTTATCAGATCTATCCATATCAAACCTTTTTTCATATATTAATACCCTATATTTCAAACTAGGACAAAACCTATCAGATATACCTAGATCCATACTCTAGAAACAAAAATTTCCACTTATCTTACTTTTACAGAGCATAAAGCTTCCATATCTAAAACTTTTTTAACTATTATTACCTTTATCAGAGCATGGAGCTTGCAGATCTTACCTCTTTTAATGAGAAGTTTCCTCTTTTACCTTTCTTAGAGAACAAAGCTTTCAGATCTTGCTTCTTTTCTTCAGATCTGGCCTTCTTTCTTCAGATCGAGCTTCTTTCCTTCAGATCTGGCTTCTTTCCTTCAGATCTGACCTTCTCTCTTTAGAACAGAGCTTCACATGTCAAGTAAAATACTGTGCACTAGGGCACAGATCTATGCATAGAGCCTCCTCTTTCTCAGATCCCAACAATCACAGTTTCAGGTCCTGGCAACATAACCATTTGTTGGAATAGGGGCAGACCCAGGGTTCAATGCTACAAGAGCGCACCAACAAAACCCTAACTACCGGCCCTTTCAGCAACACCTACGAAGAAAATGAAGTCTCACCCGAGGTAGAGGTAGGGGTGGTTGCAGGACTCAAGTGTCTGCAACCTTAGCTAGGACATAGATCTGTGATTATACAAATTAGTAAAGCACTTAGCACCATCAGTTCTTTAACATGAAATCATTATCTACTTTGCTGATAAAACAAATCCTCGTAGTATTCACAATAATCTACCATATATGAGCACTTAGCATAAGTAAAATAGGTCAGACGTAACTGATCAAGAACTGAGCATATTCATGTATATTAGATCTAACATTCCATACATCATTAGCACTGAGCATAAGCAGATCTATCTAATCATCTCAAATCACTAAGCAAGAAGACATAAACACATTCAGACAAGCACCAAGCAAGATAACACAGTGTCTACGTGGTTCACCCCCATCTTGGGGCTACGTCCACCGACTCTTCTTATTTATTATCTTCAATCAGTCATCTGCATGCACAGAGCCACAGGAACCCCACTCTGCATAGGAAATGAGATCTTCGCACACCTCACCAGATACTCCTTCCTCGAGTTAGGTTACAACACAAAAGCTTCTACTCATTCTCTTAAAGTCACTTGCACTTAGCCTTGCAAGTCTCACATAGCATGCACAGAGCATATACAACTATTACTTGCACTTGGAACTTAGCTCATCGGCTCTTTCCTACATCGCCTAGGTATCTATTTATACATTACAAAATAGGCCTAAACGTGGGTAAACCCATGGGCTGACATCCTTTTCCCATTACATATTCCCAAAAACCCAAAAAGAGACCCAAAAGGGGTCCGCGATCCTGTGATCTTCGCTTCATCTTGCGCTCCTCCTTCGACAGGATGTCGAAGTCCCAAAATAGGTCAACATGATCAAGAAACTCCCAAAACTTGGTTAAGGGCCAACAAACCCATCTCATGGGCACACCCAATTCATGGGCTCTCTCACAAGCTGAATCACACAGTCTATGTCCTGGAGGATGTATCATGCCTATAATCATCAACACTTCCTTGTCCTTGTAATTTTCTAGGATTTGTTGGTAGTCTTCCTTCTTTGGCCATTGTATTTTATCAAAGTCTTCCTCTGAAGTGAAAGGTAAATCCTTGAGAGAAAATACAGGGAGGATTTCCTTGATTGGCTCATGTGTCTTTCTAGTTTCAACATCATCATCAATTTCCTGCACATGGACCTTGGCCATTGGCATATTTGGGAGGCGACTTATTGTCCCTTCATTAATAGGAACATTAATGTAAGTTAGATCAATTTATAAGGTGCCTCCCAACATTGTATCAAACTTCCTGGATGACGAAATTCCCCATACATCTAGGACATCCACAACCACAATATTTATGTGGATCACTCTCTCGGGATATCTGCCAAGGAATACTTCAATGTTTTCCACTACCCCATGAGTGGGTATGGACCTGGATTCAAATCCACACACATTCATGCAAGGTCGTGTGGCCTTTAGGCCTAATTTCTCCATGACCTTCAAATACATCATGTTATCACCTTCTCCTGAATCAAGCATACAATTGTTAAGGCATTTGTTATTAACCAATAATGTTATGAAGAAAGGTGGGTGCCCATCTTACTGAAACCTGAAATGGTCTGCTTGTAACATGATAGGAGGGTCCATTGGTTCATCTGATACTTTGAAAAAAATTTCAAACCTTTCTTTTACAGATGGGACCTTGATGACTTCCCTTAGTGGAATGGTTACGTGCATTTTTTCCAATGCACATTCAAATTCAAAATTCAAATCCACCTTGTCGGTTTTGGGAGGATTTTTGGGAAGAAGTATGTTCATAGGTGGAGGTATTGTTTGTAAAATTACAGGCCCAATAGAGAGAGGTTGGTTCATTTGTTTTTGCCTAGTGTACACTTGGAATTCTTGCTTCTTCAACTTTTCTCTCGACTCTTGGTCAAGGTTGTTTATCACCTCCATCCTCGCCTTCCTAGATCCTTCCTTTATTCCCTCTTGATGTTCTTCAAGTGTGACATTAAGGAAATATTGAATACCCTCAATGGTATGATTGAAAATATCCACTTGGTCATGTTCACCATTGTTCAAGGGACACTCATGCTCCCAATGTGAGTCTTTGCACTGTAAGCACCAAGGGTTTTCATCTACCATATTTTTGGGGGATAAAGTATTAGGAACTTCTTGATCATTTTTCGGTCTAAAATCTTGAGTTCCTTTCTGGAATCATCCTTTGTAAGGAACCCTAGGGGATTATTGTTGAGCTCTTTCCAAGTTGACAATCCTATTCATCATTAACTCTTGGGTTTTTACCATGCCATCTATAGTCAACTGTAGCTTTTCTAAGCTAGTGCTAATATATGAGGTAGGTTCAACATTATGGATTATCTTAGTTTTAACATCCACTTTGACTCTTGGGGCAGAGAAAGGATCAACTCTAGATGATGATAGATTGTCTTCAATCATTGTAGCTATCTCTTGGGATTCTTGGATTGTTTTATGGGATTTATCTCTGAGGAGAAATCCCATCTGTCCTGTAAAGGATTTGGTGTAAAGAAAGAGAAGGAAATTGTCTAAAGGATGATGGCTCACTGGTATTTTTTGCACTAAGTTTTCAAATTTATCATGAAATTCCCTAACAGTTTCATTTTCTTGTTTCGTGATGTTATTCATCCTTATCAACAACATGTTGGGGTCTTCCTTGACACTCCATCATTTGAGGAATATTTCCTCCAACTTATCCATGGTTATAATACTAGCGTCAAGGAGACCATTGTACCATATTCTAGCACCATCATGGAGGGTAGCAGAGAACAATTTCGTAGATAAATCCTCATCATCATCATTGATGGGATGAAGCTGAAAGAAGGCCCAGAAATTTCTCATATGATCCTCAACATTGACTACATCATTACCAATGAATTTAGGCAAACATTTGTCATACTTAGGGGGCATTTGCCTAGGATATCCCGGCATGTTTGTCATGTCTAACGGTTTGAAGAGCTTGAATGACCATTTTTTCTAGCTATTAGTTTGGCTTAGATTAACAGTCTGAGTTCCTGCACTATACATTGTGTTTAAAGGAATATTGCCTCCAAATAATGATTTTACTATAGGAGAGTTTCGGCAAGGTTTTCTTCTAAGGCACTTAAGAGGGTTGGTATACCTTCTTGAGCTTTGTGGAGTCACCAAATAATTTTCTTGAAACTATCAAAGGGATGATGGGATCACCCTCAATGGAGTCACTAGATAAGCTTTGTGAAATAAATGATTTTGAGAAATGCTTACCGAAAAAGTGTCATCTTGAGGAAAATTGACTCAGTGCTCCTCGGAAATGGTGCCAAAATGTTATCATGCAATGTGTACTTTCCCAAAGCCAAATGACAAGTAGATACTCAATTGGCATAACAAGGAGGATAACCTATAACTGTCACCTTAATAGGACACCTCTTTCTATTTAGGATTATATCACAGTACCCCAGGGGAGACGTCCCCAGTGACTTGGGGGTTTGACAAGGCTAAGGTAAAAATTTTAAGAAAGTCCCACCCCTCTCACAATTCACTTTGATCAAAATTTTTAAGGTTTTACTGAGATGAAGAAAAATATAATTTAAGTGTACATGCTCAGAACAAGACAACAAGTAGAAAAGAAATTCAATTTGCAAGTATCATATGATGTTAATGCTTCATAAAACCATTAAATTTTGAAAAATAAACAAGTTGATATAGAACTGCAACAATATAGATATTTATAAAAGCAATGAATATTTAGCAATAGCTACAACAAGTATGCCTCAATAATGTTGTAAGAATGACAAGAAATAGTAGCCTTAAATTGACAGAATGATAATAGATGTCAGAAGCAATTATGGCAATGTCTAATCAGCTTTTAATCTTGATTTTAGGATGAATTTTTTGTTTTTATAGATGTATGTAGAAATATTTTGCAACAACATCAAATTAGTTAGTCATTTATTCTAGTTTAAAGTTAGTAGGAGTTAGTAAAAATCTTAGGGAATATGGTTTAAGAGTTGTTCGGTCAATCAATCACTTGTAAGGAGTGGACTAGTTCCTTTTATGGTAATGGAGTCAAGGTTAGTAGTAGCAACTCTTAGAGGAAAAAAAATGATAATAGGTAATATAAAGGGATGCGTGATATGATTGAGGTTTTAGTAACCTAAGGCCTCAATGTCTAAACCCTAGAAGGAAAGATTGCTAGAAAGTAAGTAACCTTAGGCCCTAGCGATTTCCTTCTTCCTTAGATTAAGTTTAAAACAAAATGTATGAAGCTAATGAAGTAATGCTACTATAGTGATACAAAGGTAGGGATATAGTGTATTATTCAAAAGAGAATTCCTCTAGCACTTTCAAGTAGGTGGAAAATTATAAGGAAAAGGATAGTAACATATTCTTCCCCCCCTAGGGTTTCAAACTAGCAATTTCATAATATTAGAAATGAACTAGCAAATTTACCATAACCATTCAAAATAAAATGAAGAATTGCAGATTTACTTACTTAATCAAGAATAATCTAGCAACAACCCCTAGTTGAAGACTTTTCACCATGAAAATTGCCAAAATACACCAAAAATAGTCTCTCCAAGAAGTTGCGCACCACTTAATTTCAACCAAATACCCTTAAAGAGGGCCGAATTTTAGAACTTTCACTTGTGTGAGTGAAAGATGATGAAAAAATGAGAGTTTTATCTCTTTGTTTATACAATATCATTGACCTTTAATTAATTTTTAGGCCAGAAAAGACCGACATGGCAAAATTACATCAAAAATCAAGTTTTTATATAAATTCAAATAATTAAACCCTAAAATGTGCAATAGAGGTGACGTCATGCCCTCCTATGGTGAATTTAGGCCTCATAAGTAGGACATCCGGCTCCATGAGCAAAATATTAGGCCTTCCAAGGCCTCCAGATGATGCCACTTGTGCCACCTAGCACACAACTGCCTCCATCATGTCCATTTGACATTAGGTGACGTATAGGGTCACAACGGTGATGTCATGGGCCTTCCAAGGCCAACGTTCAGGGGGGAGAGAAATATCCCCCTAGGTCCATGCCTGCCAAGGTGTCTCTGGTGGAATTTCCTTCTTTTTCTCTGGTGCAAGCCCCCGACTGGGGTCACAGCATCCATCTGGTGGGATTTTAGCCCCATGGAGGTCTGAGCTAATCATCTCCCCATATGTACATGTACATCGAGCATGGTCCTATATAAAAAACAAGTACACCCTCTATGGGCCTATAAGTTAGAGGGAACATAGCAATTTCAATCATGTCTAATAATCAAATTACCCAAAAATGTGCATCAAACCCCCCTTTACCTAGACATCTGATCAAATACGTTATGCAGTTTAACAAGACAGGTTTGGAGAGGGTCTCAGGATGTCCTATTGGGATAATCCTCCTCAATTTTGGGGTGTTTCCCAGGTGAAGACCAATCTAGGTCATGTCAGTGTATGAAATGGTGTAGGGAATGTTTGGGCAAGGGGTGCATTGATAATAGGTAAATGTAGGTATTACCTGTGGGTGCCTCTCTAGAGGGTGAGTTTCACCTTGTAATGGATGCCATTGTTTCCTAGCCCATTCAATGCATTTTATTCTTTGTCTTACTATTTTTTCTTTTCAAGAGAATAGCTGGAGGACACTGTCCTGGCGTGGTGACCAGTGGTGACAACGTTACCCACAAGCACTTCATGGAAATGAGAAGGATGGCTCGTGATGAGATCCCTTTTCTCTTGGATATGACACCAAGAGACACTACCCCAGTTTTGTGACCATATATATGGTAGTGTCATACTGCTACATTTCCATGGACCTAATAGGTCAGCTCATGATGAGACCTCCTATCCACCGACTAGATCTTGAATTTTATTTTATTTTACGGGTCCCCTTTTATTATTGAGAATCCATTTATTCCTTTCTTGGGAATCCCTAGGAGAAGCATCTCAAGGTTTCATTTTGGATTTTAACTTTTTCCAACTACTTTTACCCTCTAGGCCTTTATCCCCTTCTTCCCACAAGGCAAGGTACAACCCTTACTAGCTTAGCAAACCCAATGCTCGAACCAAGGTAGGGGGATGATGAGAGGGACAATGATGAAAAGTGGTAAGTATGGAAGGAATGGACGATGACCTTTCATAGACCCACCTAGTAGAAACTCATCCCTAAGGGAACCAACTTACTAGGGAACTTTGTCACCCCCCCCAGGTATGAACAAGTTAAAAGGCATAATTTCCAAGCAAAAATCATGAAACAAAAGAGAGTTTAGTGCACATATGTGGGTGAATCATATTCGTTGACAAAGAGGGTCCCTCTCATCATCCCCCTACCTTGGGTGAATCAATATGGTTGACAAAGCAACCTATTGGGTGAATTGTACCTCAAGTTTAGGAGTGTTTCCCGAGTGGACCTCTCTCTAATTCATGTGGATTAAGTGACATGGATGGGGGAAATACTTTTGGGAATGGGTTTCATGACATACAAAGGATCGTAGTGTCTCATTTATGTGTGCCTTTGTAGAGGGTTTGTTGCACCTTTGTTTTCAATGCAACCTTTTTCCAAGCCCATTTATTGCCTTTTGTTATTTTAAGATGTTCTAGGACGTTGAAGCCAAGGTGGGGATTCTACCTAAGAAAGAAAAAAAGTGCCCACCTCGAATCTACCCTGATCACATCATGCTTCCTCAAGTTGAAAATATGTGTGGGGCTTATACCTAAGCATGAAAAATAGTGCCCACACATGCTCCACCTTAGTTGGAATTTGTATTAGTTATTTTTCACAACTCCCAACAGTTTATTACAATATACATTTCATTGTCCTTGGGATCCATGGGCGAGCATCTAGAAGGTTTATGATTGGATTTTATATTTTTTCAGCTACAATTCTCTGGGAATTCAACCCCTTGTTCCCATGAAATGAGGGATAACCCCTTCTTGGGTTAGTACACCAAAAAATCCAAAAATGTACTAATATCAGGGGATGAAGTGTGTAAAGTGACAAGAATGGTCAAGAATGGCATGATGAATTGTCAAGAGGACCTCTCAGTAGAAAAACTATCCCCAAGGGTGAACCACTTACTAAGGTGCAATGTCAACAACCAAAGTGAAACAGGGAAAAGAACATAATGTCCAAGCAGACGTTACATAATCAAAGGAAGTTTAAAATGAAGAAAACTCAAATGCCTCAATTATTGAAATGAAACTCACCATAATACCTGACTTGTACCTCATGGAGGAATACCCAATGTATTCTAGAAGCCAAATGATGTGGTGGATATCATCACGATGATCCTAGAACTGTGGTGGTGAAGTGGGTATGTGTCTGTGAAAGTGGACATTGTTGTTCAAGCTATATCCCGATACTCCATGTATGCAACCTAAGGGCCTCGAGACATCATCTCCTTAGTTATCCCTAAATCAAGAATAAGAGGAACCACATAACATCATATGTAAAAACCATATGGTTCTTAAGATAGTATAACATAATGAACATAATAATTATCTCAACACATAACACATGTGAAGAAATAAAACATCATGGACATTCTTATTAGGATTCATCTATGAAATCAAGCCATTGGCTTGCATTATTATATATACAAGGAATACCATCTACCACATCTAATGCAATAATTATCATTGAAACAATCATATAGCATATGGTTCTACTTGGTTAAGTTTTTCATCATAATATAACTCTACAAAGGATCATTGGTACTATGAGTGCCATGTGATCATCTAAATACCAATTGTTTTCTTATTATCATTTCATCGTCTTTCAACAAGAAGCTTGACAATTTATAGGACATGTATAGTCACCCTATCAATATGATAAAGTTTTTATATATTTTCTTGGTCTGAATACACTATTGACTTTCACATAAACCCTGTCATCTAGAGCCACAATCTCTAGTCATGTATTATTATCCCTACTAGTGAAATTCGATTAATTTCAACACTAAAATATTGTTGTCCTTACTAGCATGCCTTAAATAATCAAAATTTAAATTCTTGATTTTGTATAACTTTTGTTCATTACCCAAGGTTATTACATCGCTTTACATCTCTTATTTATTCATTCAAGGATTGTTATACCTAATAGCATGTAAGGAATAGGTTGTCATTATTTAAATTAAAATCATTCACTCTTGGAAGGATTCACTCACCTAATCCAAATACATAAATAGTCATTGACATACTAGATTCTTACTACTCATGATAAATGTTAACTCATTGATATCTAAGACTGAAATTTATAACATTCTATTTCCTTGCCTTTGAAAATCTAGAAACCAAGAAGTAGTTAGTTGTTATACATTGAACATTTAAACATTTAACCATTTTCCTAGTCTATCACTTGTCACCCTTTCATGTCTTAACACTTTAAAATTATATGGGTCATCAATATGACCTTTACTAATAATCCTTAATCATTAGTCATTTTTTTCAATCCACTCATCAATATCATTAAGAGAGATTTCCACTAGAGAGAGAGAGACTTTGTTATTGGTGATGCATAAATTTTCCCAAGAATTTATTACATTTTCATAGTTTCCCTACCACTTCAATGATATCCATTATGTATACACCTTAAAGGAGTCATATGATCTTTAATTAACTACTCGAATTCTACCAATTCCATAATTTTGTTACTCAACTTGGCCACCTTGCTTCACTATCACTAATATTTGACTATCTGGGAGAATATTTCCATTATGATAAGGTGTTTTTTGCAAAATTTTCACCATTTATGTTTTTTCTTCTTTGTTCCCATCCCATATATACTCATGTGTGTATTAACTCTTTGATATATTTCACCATACTTTCTATAGTTCCTTAAAATGACCTTTATCAATATCATGATCATTTAACTTCATTGGTTGATTGGCAAAATTTTCTTCATGATACGTGTCATCCTTATTTATACCTTATAGTGATCCATATCATGTTCATATATGGAAATACTTCTATGATTCCAAAACCATTTTTCATGGGTTTAATTATTCATGTGATACCTCAAGAGTGATAAGTTGTTTAATCATGATTATGCCCTAAATCCAAAATCTTCCATCATTTTCTAGGATAGGTTATTGCTTCTTGTTGATTTATTATTCTCATTTGTGAAACTTCCACTCACTCACTTTAAGTATATATCTATTACTTTTTTTATGTTCATCTCATACTTCCAAGTCTATTATGGTTACAAGGACTACAATAAGATAGCATCATTAAAAAAAATTCAATTTTGACCTTTTCCTCAATAAGGTAACTTTATCATATATACACAATGCCTCTAGTTTTGACTTCATTTGATATGTACTTTTAGGGAATTTTTCTCTCAATTTGATGTGGAGCAAAATTTTTGTAAAATACATGGTTTACAATGGGACAAATTATGTATATACGCAGGTCACAGGTGTGATGAATCATGTATATACACAACTCACATGTGTGATGAATCGTGTATATATGTAGGTCGCAGGTGTGATGAATCACATATATACACAGGTCACATGTGCAATGAATCACTTATATATGTAGGTCACATTCTAGGTGAATCACATATATACACAAGTCACAAAAAGGTAAATCGTGTATATACGCGAGTATCTAAAGGGTGAATCATGTATCTGATTTTCTGGGTAGGTACAGATCCATATAGGCTGACAGGTGACATCAGCAGGACGTACAGGTGGTCTACAACATATTCGTGTGCAGAAGATATTTCCAGGGATATTTTTTAGGTTTAGTTTTCTAATTTTTATGGTTATTGGATAACAAGGTTGTTCTCAGTTGCAGTGATTTTGGAGGACAAGGTTGCCCTCATATTTTGGTGATATTGTGTTAGCTGGGAAGGTTGGTTTTTCCCTTAGGAACTATGATGTTAACAATATTACAGAACTAAAATTGTGTCTCATGTGTATTGATGATTCGTCTCTGATATTTGTGTTTCCACTACATATGTTTTCACTCAATAATTTTTATTGTAAAATTGTTCAGTGATAACAACTATTGTTTTATTATTAGATCACTAGGGAGAAATTTTGAGATCTGAAATTAGTCACATAGAGTTGCATGTGAAAATTGACATGGTATCAGAGCTTGGGATATGAAGAGAAGGGAATAATATTTGTGACACAGTTTTTGATACAACACTAGAGGATTCTTTTTCTTGTTCCTTTTCTTGTTTCGGGCAGGTCATAGGTGACATCTCTGAGGGATCTGAGGAGTTATCTCTGAGAGGGATCTATAGTGATATTTGCAGGTGGAAATAGGTTATATGGTCTCTGGTTTGAGACATGGAGCAGGCCATCTAGATGAGGAGTTGTGGGATATTGCTTCTCAATGGTGTGAAAGTTTGGGAGTTCTGGTGGATTGACGAAGAGCCCAGATCACAACAATATTTTGTGTGGAAAATTTCCAAACCTATGGATGGAATTCCAATGACTTGTCATAGTTAGTTATGACGGGTGTAGCTTGGATGATTTGGCACAGAAAATATGGCTTCGTGTGTATGTCAAGTTGATGAGATAGAGTCTTCATCGGTCTGGAGAGTTATAAATTTTCATGGTGCGATAATGTATGAGGTATTTTACCCAGGAGGATGAGGAAACTATAGAGATGAGTTATAGAGGTATAGAATGGAATAGAATGAGTTTCCATCCATATATTGGGATTGTTAAGAGATAGGACAAAGGATCAAATGCATCATGTAAAGACAAGGAGAGTTTTTGGTGACTTAGATGATGGACATAGATAGAATTTCACTGGATGGTCATGAATTGGGGAAGCAGGATGCTTGCCTTAGAGGATTGCATGGTTCTTATCCAATGAGAACCATCAACACATGACAGGGGAACATGA
Organism: Picea sitchensis; assembly: GCA_010110895.2. NCBI lineage: Eukaryota > Viridiplantae > Streptophyta > Pinopsida > Pinales > Pinaceae > Picea > Picea sitchensis. The sequence goes on from SNQJ01S0028336.1 coordinate 22,256, forward strand.
TTTTTTTTGTGAGATTCACAATGTCTAACTTATATATGTACAAGGATATTGGTAGGAGGACCAGACATGTAGTACAGGGATCTATAGCAGTAGTATTCCAGATGGATTCAGGGGTGTTTTGCGAGTGGAAAATGTGTTATGGGTGCCAAGAGTGTGTTCTCAGCCTCAGGGATTAAGGAGTATGGTTTTGAAGTGTTGTTCTGAGATGGACATGTGTTATTGGATGCCCATAGGATATAACTTCATATCAACAGTGGTTCTTGGAGCTAGAGAGGGCCAGTTTATGCAGAGTGTGACTAGCATAAGTAGAGAGATAGATGAGGAGGAGAAGGTATCTCCACCATTGATGAGGAAAGTGGCCCCACCAGTGGTGAGGAAAGTGGTCCCACTAGTAGTGTCGAATAAGAGGGATCCACAGTTAAAAGGGAGTTGGCCCTCAAGATCTAGTGGAGAGGAGTATCCTCTCAAGATTTTGCAAAGGACAGTTGATAGGGAGAAGGTAGCTCTGGAGGTTATGTAGACTCATAAGGAGTCTGAATTCATATGGATTTAGGAGACTCGGAGGGAGATTCAATCGCTTAGTGGGAGCCAACCTTCAAGTATATATGAGAGAGAGGCATCTTCCAATACTTTCAGGAGGGTGTCATGGGTTGATATGGCCAAACAAGAGATTCAAAGATAGGAGGATTCTAGGAGCAGGGTGTCTTCCAAGATGGGATCATGTCAAACAACAGGATTTGATTTTGTAACCGATGATGCATCCAATCAGGAGGACTAGAGAGAAAGATTTTATTTAGTGACAGAGGGAGTATCCAATCAGATAAATTGGAGAGCAGTTGTGGTAGAGGATCTAGTACGAGACATAGAGCTACTTCCAGGTGATGATGTAGGATGGAATTCCTCCCTTGCTAAGAGGGAGTGTTGATGCTTTGGTAGAATCGGGATGCATTACCACTTGTGGATTGTGGTGATAATACCTTCCTCACTTAGAGGTAGTGTTGATTTTTGTATCTTCGGGAAAGTTTTCTCACATGACCCTAGGTGTTGGGCATGTGGGAATCATCATGGGCACCACATCACACTTTTGGTTTGGTGAAAACCCCCTTGGATTTGAGTGGGGTTTCATGGGTTTGATCATGGGATTTGTGGGATTTTGTTGGGGCTTCACACCTGCAAGGAAAGCCTAATTTGATGTTGACTTGTGGAGGGGATTCTATGTTAACCCCTAAGAATTGTATATTAAGAAGAGAGGTCATTGTGACATTACATATCATGTAGAGTGTGTGGAGACATGATGGAGCTAGAATAAGTGAGTCTGCACTTGTGTTAGGAGGCTTGGTGATATCAGTAAAGGGAAAGTTTGCAAGGTGGAAAATTTGGCATAGGAGAGAGAAAGGAATAAGCTCACATGTGTGCAACGAATTTTTCGTATATACGTAGGTAACATGTGTGATGAATCATGTATATACATAGGTCACAGGTGTGATGCATCATGTATATACGGAGATCACAGGTGCAATGAATCGTGTTTATATGCAGGTCACAGGCTAGGTGAATCATGTATATATGTTGGTCGCAAGAATGTGAACCGCATATATATGCAAGTTGCTAGAGGGTGAATCGCGTATCTAATTTTTTTGGCATGTACAGATCTGTATAGGATGACAGGTGATGTCAGTAGGTTGTACTGGTGCTCTAAAATAGATTCGTTGGAAGAATATATTTCCAGGGATATCGTTGAGTTTTGGTTTTCTGATTTGTATGGTTATTGGAGAACAAGGTTGTTCTCAGTTTTGGTGACTTTGGAGTACAAGGTTGTCCTCAAACTTTAGTGATATTGTGTTGTTTGGGAGGGTTGGTTTTTCCCTCGGTATTTTTTATGTTAACAAGATTACAAACTAAAATTGTGTCTCATGTGTATTGATAATTCATCTATGATATTTTTGTTTTCGCTGCCTATGTTTTCATTAAATAATTTTCAGTGTCAATTTGTTCAGTGATAATAGCTAGGGTTTTATTGTTAGATCACTAGGAAACAATTTGAAAAATTTTAAATTAGTCACATAGAGATGCATGTGAAAATTGATAGTTGAAATGGATTATTCTTCCTCTCTAAACAACTGGAAGGAAAACTGTCAACTAAAGGACAAGGATATTATTGAATGCATGAAGAACATTGCAGGTCTGCAATCAGCAATTGTGCAGTAAGTGAAAGAATCAAATAGAACAGTAAACAACAAAGAATATGTTATTGATGGATTAAAAAGTGAGGTATGCAAAATTTAAAAGGAATCTCAGAGGGATATTGATATTTCCAAGGCATTATTCAAAGATATAAATGATACATATGAAAAAACTATTAGAAAACTTGAGGAGGACTTGAGAAGAAGACCAAAGGTCTTGAATATAACTCCATTGCAAACTACATGTAATCTGGTTGTGGATGAATTACATCAATGTTTGCAAGAAAAATACACACTTATTGAAATTTTAAAGGTTTAATTTGACAAAAAAATGAAAAAATGAAAACACTATTAGAAAACTTGAGGAGGAATTGAGAAGAAGACCGAAGGTTTTGAATATACCTCCATTGCAAAATGAATGTTATCTAGTTGTGGATGAATTAAATAAGAGGTTGCAAGAAAAAGACACACTTGTTGAAATTTTAAAGGTTGAATTTGAAAAACAACGTGAAAGATGAACATGAGAAGCATAAATCACAAGTTGAAGAATATAACAACACAGTGATCATTTTGAGGAAACAAATTGTTATGCAAGGTAATAAGTTGAAAGACAGACATATCGCAATTATTAGTGCAAAAGTGGATATTAGACAACTTGAAAATGAAATACAAAAGAATAGTAAAGAAGGTGGAAATGGTCAGGATAAAGGAAAAAGTTAGGGTATGGGTAAGGGAAAAGGTAAAAGTTAGGGCATTCCAACAAAATATAAGATTACAGAACTTGAAAAGGAAATAGTAAGTCATAGTAAAGAAGGTGGCAAGGGTCAATATAAAGGTAAAATTCATGGTATGGGTAATATTAGAGGTAAAATTTAGGGCATTCCAGCAAAACAAATGCCTTCAATTGGCTTGGAAGATTCCCTAAAAACACAAGTAGTGCTTGGAAGTTCTCTCATTAAGTAGTGGTCTAGTTGATATTTATGCCCCATCACCAATGATTGAATCATTCAAGATGAAGATAGTTGAGAGAGAGGAAAACATTAAAGATATTAATAATGAAATATTGCATAACCAAAAGGCACACCATTTGATATGTGACATGGAGATAAAAAACTTGAAATCCCAAATTGTTGATTGGAAGCAAAAATTACAGAGTACCACAATGATTTAGGTAGTGTCATTTTTTTCTACTACATCGGAGAAAAAATATTTGAGGGAAAAACAACGTGAGAATGAAGTAGAAAAAATTAGGGGTCAATTGGATAAAGTTATATCACAACTTAAACTAGAAAAGGAAGAACTTCAAAGGAATAAATATGAACATTTCGAGAAGTACAAAAATAATGTAGAAATGTTGAAAAAGAAAGCAGAAGATAAAAGGAAATTGCAAGATACATTAAAAAATTATGCAAAGAAAGTTAAAGATCTAGAGAAATAATTACAACATGTTCATGTTGCAGCTCCAAAAAAATCAAAAGATTCTACAATAGTAAAGAGAGGTTCTGCCTATTTTTCTTCATCTCAAGAGCAGGACTTGCAGAAACCTCTTAAGAAACCCAAAGTAGTTAGAGAGTAGCATGTGTTTATATACGGTGTCCTCTATGTAAATAAATTTAAATATCTAATATATATCATTATTTTGGCATTTTATTGACAATGTATTTTATTTTATGCAGTTAATGAATTCAAGGCCATTTACAGTGTTCATTTTATTTTGTGTTAACATAGATTTTTTATTGATATAAAATTAATTCTACTCGATGATAATTCTCATTTTTTATTGAATGCACTTGTAGGTCACAGGTGTGATGAATCATTTCTATACATAGGTCACATGTGTGATGAATCATGTATATACAAAGCTCACAGGTGTGATGAATCATGTATATACATAGGTCACAGGCTAGGCGAATAATGTATATATGTTGGTTGCAAGAAGGTGAACCGCATAAATATGCGAGTTGCTAGAGGGTGAATCGTGTATCTAATTTTTTGGGCATGTACAGATCTGTATAGGATGACATGTGATGTCAGTGGGTCGTATTGGTGGTCTACAATAGATTCATGGGAAGAATATATTTCCAGGGTTATCGCTGAGGTTTGGTTTTCTGATTTGTATGGTTATTGGAGAACATGGTTGTTCTCATTTTTGGTGACTTCGGAGTACAGGGTTGTCCTCAAATTTTAGTGATATTGTGTTGTTTGGGAGGGCTGGTTTTTCCCTCGGGATTTTTTATGTTAACAATATTTAAAACTAAAATTGTGTCTCATGTGTATTGACGATTCATCTCTGATCTTTGTGTTTTCGCTGCCTATGTTTTCATTCAATAATTTTTAGTGTCAATTTGTTCAGTGATAATAGCTAGGGTTTTATTGTTAGATCACTAGGAAGCAATTTGAAAATTAGTCACATAGAGCTGCATGTGAAAAATGATAGTTGAAATGGAGTATTCTTCCTCTCTAAACAACTAGAAGGAAAACTATCAACTAAAGGACACGGATATTATTGAATGCATGAAGAACATTGCAGGTTTGCAATCAACAATTGTGCAGCAAGCAAAAGAATCAAATAGAACAGTAAATAACAAAGAATATGTTATTGATGAATTAAAAAGTGAGATATCCAAAATTTAAAAGGAATCTCGGAGGGATATTGATATTTCCAAGGAATTATTTCGAAGATAGAAAGGATACATATGAAAACAATATTAGAAAACTTGAGGAGGACTTGAGAAGAAGACCAAAGGTATTGAAGATACCTCCATTGCAAACTACATGTAATCTGGTTTGGGATGAATTACATCAGAGGTTGCAAGAAAAATACACACTTACTGAAATTTTAAAGGTTGAATTTGACAAAAAAGTGAAAAAATGAAAAGACTATTAGAAAAATTGAGGAGGACTTGAGAAGAAGACCGGAGGTTTTGAATATACCTCCATTTCAAAATGAATGTAATTTGGTTGTGGATGAATCAAATAAGAGGTTGCAAGAAAAAGACACACTTGTTGAAATTTTAAAGGCTGAATTTGAAAAAAAACGTGAAAGATGAACATGAGAAGCATAAATCATAGGTTGAAGAATATAACAACACAGTGACCATGTTGAGGAAACAAATTGTTATGCAAGGTAATAAGTTGAAAGAGAGACATATCACAATTGTCAGTGCAAAAGCAGATATTAGAGAACTTGAAAATGAAATACAAAGGAATAGTAAAGAAGGTGTAAATGGTCATGATAATGGTAAAAGTCAGGGTATGGATAAGGGAAAAGGTAAAAGTCAGGGCAGTCCAACAAAATATAAGATTATAGAACTTGAAAAGGAAATAGTAAGTCATAGTAAAGAAGGTGGCAAGGGTTAGGATAAAGGTAAAATTCATGGTATGGGTAATATTAGAGGTAAAATTTAGGTAATTCCAACAAAACAAATGCCTTCAATTGGCTTAGAAAATTCCCTAAAAACACAAGATAATAGGTCTCGAGAAGTTCTCTCATTAAGTAATGCTCTAGTTGATATTTATGCCCCATCACCAATGATTGAATCATTCAAGGTGAAGATAGTTGAGAGAGAGGAAAACATTAAAGATATTATTAATGATCTATTGCATAACCAAAAGGAACACCATTTGATATGTGACATGGAGATACAAAACTTGAAATCCCAAATTGTTGATTGGAAGAAAAAATTACATAGTACCACAATGATTTAGGTAGTGTCATTTTTTTCTACTACATTGGAGAAAAATATTTGAGGGAAAAACAACGTGAGAATGAAGTAGAAAAACTTAGGGGTCAATTGGATAAAGTTCTATCACAACTTAAACTAGAAACGGAAGAACTTCAAAGGAATAAATATGAACATTTCGAGAAATACAAAAAGGATGTAGAAATGTTGAAAAAGCAAGCAGAAGATAAAACGAAATTGCAAGATACATTGTGTTATCACTCCAAGAAATCACTCCCTGACTCTAGAAGGGTGTAAGCTTGGTAACTTTAAAAAGATCAATAATGTGGAGGAAAATAGGATCAAATCAGATGACATTATAAACTCATATCCATTTAGAAATACATCAGTCACTTGAAAGACCAAGGCTTTCAACTATGTAACTCAGAAAGTTTAATTTAATGTGTGGAAACATGGATAAGTCCTATTATGCTAACAGAAATACCTATACAATAGTATATCTGAATGGTCAGTAATGATAGGTAAAATACTCTTCACACCAGCAGAAACATATATAAGATTGCATATAATATATGGCCAGACCCAACAGGTAAATACTTGCAACTTTAGCTTATGAATGCACCAATAGGATAACAGTTATCTGGCATTAAGACAAACATCAGAAGCAAAGTATATAAGTTTAGTATACAAATGAAGAGATGGGATGACAACCTTTTGTCATTGAATATACATAAACTTGGAAAGAAAGGAAATGGAAAACTAAGTAACACAGTGAAAGAAGCTCGATGTCAAGATATATTAATGGACATCTCCAAAGGATGAAATGTACAAGTTTTCAAGAATAGAACCACTGTCCTCAGACTGTTCTTCCTCCCCCTTTGGTGTATCAAAGGTCTTAAGCTTTATAGCCTTTACATCAATGTTTCAAGATCCTATTTTAATGGATTTGAAATACCTAAAATAACATAATATTTAACCAATAAGATCTAATCTGATCAATATAAATCGAATTTGATAGTTGAAGCATTATTTGGCAATTTGCTGATAAAAATCACAGATTCAGAAATCTGTCTTTGATGGTTGGACGATTTCTGTCAAGAGTAATCATGCCATTTGGTGTTATTCCCTTACCAAATGTCTTCAAAACCTGATTAGGAAGATGATATGTATTCTCCTAATTATTACCCTTTATTTATGATCATTCCCATGCGTCCTGGAATCAAGAAATCGTGATCTGGGTAGAAAGAAGACGTTTCTGGACTCTTCTGCACATTTGGTGGCTCTTTGCACTGTATCTGGTCTTTTAGAGGCCGAAAAGGAAAGCTTTCGACTGCTCATTACAATGTGAAAAATCCATTTAGCCATCGAAGGATAAAATTTATTTTTGGGTTTTTTTCGAGATAGGAATTGATTTATTCATTTGAATAATATATTTAAATGCTTGTCTCAGAGATTTTAAGATTTATAAATAAATCTTCTACCTTATAATGATTTATCATGCGATATCAAAATAATTAGCAAATCATTTTTTATCGCTAACACATTGCAAAATTATGCAAGAAAGTTAAAGATCTAGAGAAACAATTACAACATGTTCATGTTGCAGCTCCAAAACAATCAAAAGCATATACAATAGTAAAGAGAGGCTTTATCGGTTTTTCTTCATCTCAAGAGCAGGACTTGCAAAAACCTCCTAAGCAACCCTAAGTAGTTAGCGAGTAGCATGTGTTTATATACAGTGTCCTCTATGTAAATACATTTAAAGATCTAATATATATCATTATTTCGGCATTTTATTGACAATGTATTTTATTTTATGTAGTTAATGAATTCAAGACCATTTATAGTGTTCGTTTTATTTTGTGTTAACAGACATTTTTTATTGATAGAAAATTAATTCTACTCGATGATAATTCTCATTTTATTTGGTCTTAATGGACATATGTGATTGTTAATTAATAATTTTTCTGCTAAAAAATCATATTTTGATTACTGAAAAGAAAATTACATTTTAAAAATGCATGTTAACTAATAAAATAGCTCATTGTTGCCTGAAATTGAAATCTAGTAAAGAGTTGAAATGTATAGTGGTTTGTGGTTATAAATATGGATGAGTGTGTATAGTTACATATAAAATCATGTAATACTTTAAAATTTACTTTAGGTTGAGTTATACACATATCCACTACCATTGTCATCGTGTTTGCAAGATGTTTGAGTAAAACATAAGTAGTTTCATCCACTTGACATGTTGATATAACAATGCTAATCGTGTAGATTTATCTTTTTTGTTATGAATATGAAACCTATATGTATCAAGTATGAATAGAGGGCTTGTAAACAAATAATTATGCATGAAAATTAAAATACATACAAAAGCTACAAATGCAACATTTTCCCAATTTCTTCCACAATGGTAATTTTAATACCATGACCATTCATAATCTAATATATGGATCAAATATATATAAATAGCACTTAGCACGTGCAACACACACACACACACACACACACAAGATTGTATATTTATATACATACATAGTATTAAACCCTAATATGCAATAAATGTTACATAAATACCCTACTAGGCATGTTCATATACAACATCAGTCCACAACCACAATATTTTACTTGTGGAATCATTAAACCCTACACAAAATTATTGGGGCACAATAACATATATACAGGCTGCATTTTTCCTTAACATGGCATGCATTTTCTTCAATTCCTTGTTTTCATGAAATTTCATAAGGACAGTGTGCATAATGTGCATAGTTCATCTAAAGATATGTAGTTTCCCTAGAATTATGATTTCAAGAAGATATATTGAAAATCCTAACACAAGAATTGCATTTTTCACTCCAGGGTATGTTTAAACTTGATATACAACAACAGTCCACAACCACAATATTTCACTTGTGGAGTCATTAATCTATCATCTATCACTATAAATAATTTCAAAGTTTCATATATAAAAATACATACTATTTCATGCATGTAACCCCAAACCAAAATGTATATTTCACCCTACACCAAATTCTGGAGACAAAACAACATATGTACAACCTACATTTTTCCCTAACAAGGCATGCATTTTCCTCAATTCCCTATGTTATCACTCTGTAATTCCCAGAGGTTGTCAAGGGTAGAATAAATTGACATAGGTAGCTATCATACCACTTTTGAAACTGGGATCTAGCCATGCCAGTTTCAGAGAGGGATCTCTCTATAATATTTAGATTTGTTTAAGTTTTTAGATATTAGGCTAGTTATGACAGTCTGAATTTGTTTGTTTGTTTGTAAACGTTGGTTGAAAGAATGCATCAAATTTCCATTGGGATATGGAGTCTGTATTAAAGATGAGAATAAGATTCATCTTTTTATGAGGTTTCTTCACAGGGCAGGTTAGTGAAATTGTTGGATCTATTGAGTTTAAATGACATGGATAAGACAAAAAATATGAGAAAATCCACCAAGCAAAGGAGCAATTAATAATTCCCTTACTCAATATCAGATGAAAAACATATAGATCATTAAAAGACCAGAGACAGAGTATACAGGATAAATTATGTTCTATTGACTTCCTTTTAATGATTAGAATATGAAATACATAAATGATCATTGAGAATAAGAAAACATTCAACAAAGAAGGAGAAACATCACCAACAATATGACACAAGAATCATGTGAATAGCCTCTTTTATTACTGGTCGATCCTTTCGAAAATAGGATCCTATCATAAATGACTAGGATATTATGGAGAAAAAATCTAACAAACTAGATCTCATATTACAAAATACAGGAATTTTGTTGATCTATTCGGATCCTTGGTACTAATTTTGTGGAAGTAGTTGATGATTCATCACTTTGACTTGATTGTCTTATCCATGCTTACTCGAAACTCCAAATCAATTTTACTCAAGTAAAGAACACAAATATTCCCATCTCTTTTTACTATGGATGGCAACCTTGAGAAACTTTCTATATATCTCGTCCATCTCAGTATACTTGGAAAAAGTGGTCTTTGTGATGAAAATATTTTTATCTCATGTTGGATGCTCAGGTCCAACTGTAATGTTTCTAAGAAATCTTTGCCTGTAATGCTTCCCTGTATACCTGAAAATTTTGAACCATCCTTTTCCATTGTACTGATCTTCTGCTTGTAATCTAACACAGTGATGAGCTTCTCATTTATTACTAGTAGTCCAGAGAGGCCCTTCTTGAGTAGTACTTCAATCTTGCTGAAAAATATCTGAACTCCAATGTCCATCACATGAGCCTTCTCCTCTAGATGCATCATCAATCCTTTCTTGGTCAAGACCTTATTGACCTCAAGGATGGTCTCTATCTTGTCTTCAATCTCCAATACTTCTAACTCCTGCTTGTTTTTGGAGTTTAGGAATATGATGAGCTCAGTGGCCTCTATAGGTATTTCTCCTAGCTCTTCTCTTATTTTCCAAATTGCTTCTCTAGCCTTCTATACTTGTTCATGTTGCTCAAAGATGATTTGTATGAATGGCCATATTTCTTCCATATATTTGTTGATATCCATCTAGATGTTTTCCTTGGCCTCATATAATGTCTTGGTCATGGCAGTCTCCTTCTACAGTTGTTATAGTTGTTGACTGAGTCTCTGAGATTTATGCATTTCTGCATGATAGTTGGACTGGAACATAGACTTCAGGTCTTGGATGATTTTTACTTCTTCATGAAAATTTATGATCTCCTCCCCTTGAAGGGACATGTCTTCCATAGAATTCACAAGCTTCTCAGAAGCATTTGGAACTTGCACTGGGATAGTTGATGGAATATTTGTTGTTGTAGTTGCTTCTGTTGTCCTAACTCCTATCAGAGGGACTGCCTCCAGTGGAATAATAGCCATATGCACACTCTGTTCTTTATCTTTGATAAATTTGTCCAACTCGGCCTCCATCTCTCTTATCTGTACATTCTGCTCCATGATCATCTTCAACATATCCTCTTTGTGGCCTTTACTTTCAGCCACCTCCTTTGCTTTTGAATCCTTAGTGGTTGGAGGCTTCAATTTATTTCTCAAGGAGGTTATATCAACATTTTTATTTTTCAATAATTCTTTAACTTCCTTGACATTCGATGGGTCATACCCAATATTTAGCACCAACTCTTCTAGGGATTTTATCTTATTATCCTTGGAAAAAGAGGACATCTTCTTCAACTTCAATTGGGATTGGATGTTATTCAGAGACACCTACAATTTTGAAGCAGACAATGATGTGTTTTTCAAGGTGGAGAAAATCGTCTCCCATGTTTTCTTGTGCATGTCTATTTGATCCAGTGGATGGACCTCCTTCACATCAAACTCAAAAGAAGTCTTCTTGTAATCAACATCTTTCTTGGGATGAGGGATGTGTGCTTTTAGGAATTCCATTTGCATTATTCCCTTCTGTATGCCGAATGCTAATAGTAGTCTATGCTGGGAAGTAGAGGTATGCTTCCAGAACTGGGAATATGTGATGTTTTTTACGAGTTCATTCTTTTGCTTGATCTGTTTGTCTTTTTCAAAGATATTTGACCCTGTTGGCTCATGATAGGACTCGACTGATAGAGTAGCATCTCTTTGTTTTTTGGATGAAGATGTGGACACTATGAACTCACTACCTGAGAATGTTGAGGAATGTGGTCCCTCCATGATTATGGTGGACTATGTTTCTCCTTCTTTAAGAAGGTTTGTTGTGTGACTAGTTTTAGCCCTCTTGTTGTAAACTTGAAAATCTTCAGCTGAAACCTCTCTAACTGAAGGAGAAACCTCTTTTCTTGCTCTATTTATGTTTGTACTTGAGGAGTGTTGGTATGTGAAGTAGTGAGAGGGGGTGGTTGTTCTTCTATTTCCAGCAATGTATTTTATTTCCAATCTATTTGATTCATATACTTTTCCACTTCTGGCTTGTGTACATGAGCATAAGGAGTGCTCTTTTGTTTGACCCTAAGTTCTAATATGACAAAAAAGGGGTCATAATTCCATGTGAATCTCTGAGTGAAGTTCATATGTTTCAAGAGGTTGTAAGCCTCTTCTCCTGCAACTTTGTTGTTGCATATGAAGAACCAATTTGGGTCTTGATTCTAAGTTGATGTTTCTTCTTCATTGATACAAAATGGATGTCATCGGATTTTACCATATACATGATATATTCCAATGCAAAGATCCTAACAGGGAGATATTTTGGCAGTCTGTATAGTAGCAATTCACATCCATATACTTTGATTTTAATATGGTTCTGTTACAGATACCAATATCCTATTTTGGCCAAGTCAGAGAGGTGAAGAATTCTCTAGACTTCTTCATTAATTCTTGGCTCTATTTTTCTTTTGAGCATGAAAACCATTGGGTGATAAAACCGATCAATGAAATATTTAAATATGAACTCTGTGGAATTTTTCCTCACTAGTGAGGTCCATGAAGTCACTGATTGAGGGTTTCCTTCCTGATCCAATTTCTGGAGAGCACATGAGAATCTATATTACTGAAAGAACAAGAATAGGTACACCAACACTGAGGAATATATGAACATTCCCTCTGTTGAAAATTTGAAAAACTGCTCATGTATGTTGTCAGCCAAAAATTAACTGAAATCAAACTAGATTGTAGCTTTTTTTTTCTGTGGAGAAAATGGACAGAAAACCTAAGATAGGTTCATCTACCCATTCATCTGAAAAGTATCCTAATAGGTAAAATAGAGTAGAAATAATTTGGTTTTCCCTGACAGAGAAGATAATTGGATTGACACTTAAGGGAAAATTTGGGGAAATGGAAGGTCTAGGGAAACATGAATAGGGGAAAATTGGACTCCCCGAGTCCAATTTCATCACTTTGATCCAAGAAAATATCCTTTTGCCAAAAGTGTAATTGGAAGAAGTCAAATTCACACTTCGGCTCTGTAATTTTGTAGTCTTTGTCTGCCAGGGGAACATGATCCAGGTCAACGGGAGGGGGAAGAAATGTATTTTCGGACATCTCAATGGATTTAGATTTGGGAGCCATGGATAATAGAGTTTTGAAGGTGAAATAATGGATGACTATAATTACCCGGGTTAACTACGTTCGTTGACAGTGAACTTTGGCGGAAGTTAGCTCGAAGGTTGTATTTGGCATGGTGTCAACAGTGTCTGGATCTACAAATGGTATCGCAATGGTGAATAAAAAGGGTTAAATAGTGCACAGGGGTGTCCATTATGGCACGGGGTGATGACTAGGTGAATAACGGTCACAGGGGAGGCATTGATTAGCCAATGGGTATGTGGGGTGTGACATGTGATAGGAGATAGTGGGGTATGGTGGGAGGAATTGGGTAGGTGGTTAGGAAGGATTTTGGATGGGGGGGTAGGCGGTAAGTGGAATTGAGCGAGGGGGGTCTGAAATGTTGAGAGGGTGAAACATTATGCGGGGCTTGTGAAGAGGAAATCGTTTTTGCGGACCCCCCCCCCCCCCCC
>SNQJ01S0028336.1:35594-53256 GCA_010110895.2 Picea sitchensis
GGGGTCTGAAACTCATTGACGGCTGTTGATCTGGGTGTTGCTTGATGTCGTCGATGGAAGTTGTGTTCCTTTTAGCCGCAACACGACAAATAGTCATATCCACGATAGAAATTAGCATAAAATCATGTGATGGGTAGCGCTAGGCTTACCCTTTCTTATTTTCTCACCAAGGTATTATTTCCTATGGTAAAAAAACATCAAATTACTCAAATAAAAGGCATTTTAACAATCCTTTTGCATTTTTTATTGAAATGAATAACACTAACCTAACTAATTTGGCCAAGATTAAATTGTTTTACCAGATTTATTCACTAATCCTATCAACATAAATTTAAAAGGTTTGATCATTATTATACAGTATGAGTCAAACCAAGTTTATTTTCGTGGGGTTTTATATTTTCTCTTCTTCTTCTTTTTTTATACCCTCTTTTCATTTTTCTATTTTTGTCATTTTCTTTCTTTTCCTTTTTCTTTTTATTTTCTTTTGTTTTTCTTTTTGTAAATCATTTGCAAAATAAAATATTATTTACAATAAAATATGACTAGAGGAAAAAATTCTAATCATCGGGTGATACTGTGAAATATAGGGTTATAACAATGGCTCCACTTGGGGATGGTGCTCTCCTTGTGAGGTGCCAAGAACGAGCTACCAGTTGCCTTGAATCTTCTTCTCCAGTACTTTTTTTCATTCTGATTTACTTTATTATAACTGTAAATATGGTGATCCTGATCAAGGGCTTAGGGCCTTCTCTCCGTGCTTCAACCATTGATAAAACATCACCCACACCTGACATAAAAAGTAAAATGGCATTTACAAGGAAATGAGTGAGAAAAATCTTCACTCCTGTGAAACATAGTGCTTGAGCATTCTGCCATTGATAGGTCCTCTTGGTAGATATGCTCCATCCATATCCTTGATAAAAAAATGCATTGCTTCCTCTGTAGGCATGTATTATGAATGGGCTTTCCATAAATTTTCAAATTTTCATGTTTTCCCTTTTATTCATTCCTTGACTCCCATTTCAGTACTTTATATCCTAACTGGAAATCATTAGCCTTGGTCCTTTTGTCATAGATTTTATTGATATTCTCTTGAATCACCTGAGTTTGGTTGTAGACTTCTTATCTGGATTGTTGCAGCTGTATAGTTTGATTGATTCTTCTTTGGATGTCATTTGGTTCTACCTGTACTTCCCGCAATAACTTCGTGACAGGGACACCTAAAGAATAAGGAAAGACAACATCCATTCCATAAACCAACTGGTATGGAGACATACCAATTGACATTTTTGTAGTAAGTTTGTCTGCCCATAGTGCATGTACCAACTTATTGTGCCATGATTTTTTGTTTTCCTGCAACATCTTCTTGATTATGTTGACCAAACTCTTATTTTAAGACTCTTCTAATCCATTTCCCTAAGGGTAATAGGTTGTAGAGTATCCTATGGTGATCTCATACTTGTTGTAAAACTCTATCATCATTTTTTATTTGAATGTTGTTGCATTGTTAGTGATAATTTTCTTGGCGCATCCAAATCTAGAAAGAATGTTAGTTTCCAAAAACTTTATGATCATAAAATCAATGACTTGCGTGGTGGGTATAGCTTCAATCCACTTGGTGAAATAATCAGTGGCTATGAGAATCCACTTTTGTTGGCCTGGTGAAGGTGGGTGGATTTCTCCAATGAAATCCAAACCCCACTGTTGAAATGGAGCTTCGACTGAAATTGGCTTCAAGGGTAAAGGCAAAAGTTTCCTTTTTCCTTCAAAGATTTGTCATTTGTAACAGGAGGTCACTTTCTTGTGGACATATGCAAACAAAGTTAGCTAGTAGAAACCATCTCTAAGAATTTTATTGGTGGTGGTATTCCAATTCAAATGTCCACCACAGTCTCCTTCATGGAATTCCTGCAAAGATTTATCAACTTCATCTTTCAACAAACAATTTAGTAGAATACCTCCAACATATTTCCAATATAGATTGTCATTCAAAATGCAATACTTCATAGCTTTAAGTTTCAAAAATATAGCTTTAGTTTTAGTCAAACCAGGAGGAGCTTGTAGATGATGTAAAAAAAAAATAAGGTATGCATACCAGGGAGAGTTTGAGAAAATCTCTTTAACTTGTGGAGTCACCTCCTCGTCTTGTTCATAAACTATAGCTAGAAAATTAATATCCAAAGCATGAAAGTTTGAATCATCCATCGGTTTTCTTAATCCTTGACCCTTGATAAGCTTGGTTGGTTTGATCTCAATATCATACTCAAGGATCACAAAAATCCATTTACCTCTTCTACCATCTGGATTGTTTTAAGTCAGAATATCTTTCACCACAACATTAGGAACATAAGAAATGATATGTGAGTGGAGAATATATACTCTGAAATCTTTAATTGCTTTCACCAAAGAAAAATCTTGTTTATCCATGATGTTGTAATTCAATGCAACATATCTCTAGGATTTACTGAATAATGCTATAGGTTTTTCATGGCCTTCACTGTTCTTTTGCAAAAGTACTGCTGCAATGGTATGCTCAAAGGAAAAATAAAATAGGAGGAAAAATTTGGTATAATCAGGACTGATAAGTACAAGGGCTTGTGTCAAGGCCTGTTTCACCTGATCAAGAAAATGCTTTGCTTCCATGGTCCATTTTATTTTTGTATCTTTTTTCAACATATTGGTTATGTTTCTCAGAAGTTCTGCCAAGTTAGGAATAAACTTCTAAGAAAGTTTATTTTTCCTATGAAAGACTGCAACTCTTTTGTGTTTCTTGGATGGTCTATTTTTTGAATGGCTTCAATTCTTCTAGGATCTCTTTTGATTCCATATTTAGATATGATGTGTCCTAACAATTTACCTTCTTCTAGACCAAACAAAGTTTTCTTGGGATTTAGTGAGATTCTGAATTTTCTGCATTTTTCAAAAAAAATTCTGAGGTGGAGTAAGTGCTCTTCATCTGTTTTTGAAAAGACAGTTATGTCATCCAGGTATATGAAAATGAATCTTCCAAGTTCATCCACAAAATCAATGTCCATTTCTCTCTGAAATGTGGCCCCAACATTAATTAAACCAAAAGTCATTTTCACATACATGAAAGTGCCTCAAGGTGTAGTAAACGTTGTTTTCCCCTGATCATCAAGGTGGACTAAGACTTGGTTGTAGACAGAAAATCCATCTAACAATGAAATTATACTAGATCCAACTACCTTTTGCAAAATATGATCCATTTTGGGCAAGGGATAATTGTCTTTAAGTGAGACTTTATTGAGGTTTCTAGAATCAATAAACGGTCTTATTTATCTACTTTTCTTTCTGGTAGGAACTAAATTGGACACCCATTTAGAAAACCTTAATGAGACAATGATTTTAGCATCATACATTTTCTTTATTTCCTTTTCAATTAGAGGCATCAATTTTGGGTTAATTCTTCTAATTTTTTGTTTGAAAGGATTATGATCTTCTTTTATGGGAATTTTGTGTTGTATAATGCTAGTATCATGGGATTTCAAGTCTTCATAGTTCCATGCAAAAACATCTACAAATTCTTTGAACAATTCTATATATTTCTTTTTTTTAGCAGGAGGTAAATATTTGGACAATTTAATCATTTTTGGTTCCTTATCGGTCCCTATATTAGAGTCCTCAACATCTTTTCCAATAGGTTCAATTTTTGGTTTTTTTGCTACATCATCAAAATAAAATAGTTCTTCCAATGGGACTAACCCTCTAGGCAGAATGTTATCTTTTAATTGCAAAAAATCTGAATTTTCTTCTTTTTCATTTATTTCTTCTAAATATATTTTATTTACACTCTCATTATCACTATCTACATCAATATTTTCACATTCAAATTCATTTTTGGATTGCAGAAAATCGTCAATCTGTTCATCGTTACCAAAAACTTGTCAATACCCGATATTGTCTGGGACAGTAGGTTTGCATTTCACATCAACTGTGTATTGGCGATTAGGATGAAATGGTATTTTACAAGTGGCTACAGCAACCAGTCCATCAACAAGTATATTTTGGCCTCTGGGAATCACCTGCAAATCATATTCAATAAAACATTGTAAGAAATAAAAACAACATTTATATAGGCCCTTAGTCTCGGGTGTTTGGCAAAGTACTCACCTTTGATCTGTTTTATGATAAATTCAAAATCACCTCTTATTGAAATTATTTTGGCACCAAGATTTTTCAACAATTTCAAGCCCAACATTAATGCTTCATACTAGGCTATATTGTTGGTACACTTAAAATTTAATTTGTAAGAATGGATTTTTGAATATATTTCTTTTGAATTAAACACCCACACTCCAGCTACAGATTCTTCTTTACTGACAGCACCATCGAAATCTAAACTCCAGAGAGGTTCTACTAGTTCATCAGTTTGTATTGTCACTTTTTTATCTTCTTCAAGGGTTGGTTTTCTTTCCTCCAAGTTATACACATCATCTTCCAATTGTGCAATTTGACTTTCCATTTCACCATCATTATATAAAATAAAAGCGTCAATATCAGAATGAACAGAGTATAAAGGGTATTTATGTGGTTTCTCTTGACTATTGACCATGTATTTCATCAGTGTCTCCCTGTACAATCTTCTCTTTTGAACAAATAAAGGGATGGTGGCATAGGACATGTCCAGTGGTAGGGTACCATATAATTTGGCTCACCATGATCAAGATAAAAACATGCCATACTTTGGAGGTATATCTGCAACAACAATGTCCATTACCATGCTTTTGGTTGGGATTTGTGCCAAGGTAATACACAAGTCTTTGATCAGGCCTATGCATTTAAATTTGCTTGAATCAAAGGAATATAAGTCCTTGTAAGGAATGGTGATATCAATCCCTAATTTCTCCATCACAACCTTGGGTATAAGGTTGTGAGAAGCACTAGAATCTAGCATAGTGTTGTGCAATGTCTTATCATGAATATTTAAATTGGTGTAAAAAGAAGGAACAAAACCAACTTCATCTTTTCCCTCAACTTCAGGCACAAACAACATATCTGTTTGATCATCAACAATGTTCATTGTGTCTGTACCTACTCCTGGTTCTATGTTCAAGGCTTTGATCACATGTGATTTGTAAGCATTCTTGTTCATCAATTTTGACAGAGGAATAGGTATTTTAAGTTTAGCCAATTCACTTTCCAGACTGAATGTGGTAGGAGTTTTGTTTTGATTGTGAAAATCTGATTTCTCAGCCACATTCTTTTGTGTAGTAGGATTCAGATGAATGGTGGAGGCAACCTCAGTTTGAGTTGTCTTTAGTATAGAGTCAGGTGTTCTTTTTGTAGGGGCCTCTGATTTTTTCTTTTCAGGAACGTTCTTGGCAAGCGTATCTGAGGTTTTCTTAATTTCGGAAGCTTTCTTGGTTGGATTATCGTTATAATTTTTACTTCTCAAGTTGTATTGCCTATGAAATTCCATTATTGTGTTTTCAGAAGCTTGTTATTCTAATTCTTCCTCGTCTACTTCAGTCTGTGAAAGGAGGAAAAGATCTTGTTCTTCTTGAGTAAGAAAGATGGAATCATTGTCATTTATTCCCATAAGATTTATGTGAATTTCATCTAGTCCCTCGATAATTTCTTCCCCCTCATCAACATAGTTTTCCTGAAAAGGTGGCCTCATTTTCTGATCAGGACCTCTCTATTCTCTTTTTTCTCTAGGTTCTCTTTGTCTGATCTAGGGAGGGTTTCTCCTGAAATTGGGATTTCGAATTTGAGGGGCAGGTTGATTTTCTCTAAGTGGGTTCCTGTCAGTGATTTTTAATCTTTCCATCATTCTTTCCATAGTTCTAACTAAGGAATCTATTTTGGCATCTATAGTGGAAGTGGATGGTTCTTCCTTAATTGTTACTCTCCTTTATGTTCTTTGCCTAGCTCTCCTAGCCAACAGGTTTGCTTCAACACTCACATCACATTTTTTCATATCTTATAGAGTTGTAGGGTTTCTTTCTCTCAATTGGTAGGACATGTCAGCATCAAAACCATCAGGGAACTTAATCAAAGCTAATCCTTGAGGAGGTTTAATGTTAGTAGGAATTGCATTATATATATTGTTGAAATGAGTGAAATAGTCATGTACACTTTCCCCTTGGTTTCTTCTGATACTTTCATATTCAGATAAAATTTGGACTAGTTTTTTCTTTATTTCCCATCTACTAGGAAAATACTGGTGAAAAGAAGCAATATCAGCAATGCTAGCAGCTGGTAATGCTTTGAACCATTTCTTAACATCACCAGTTAAACTTTGTGCAAAGAGTCTCATTTGGACATCTGCCTCATCTACTTCCTGTAAATCAAATAAGTCATTCATTTTGTCCACATGTTGTTGTGCATTCAGGCTTACAGTGCCATCAAACTGAGGAATCCTAGTTTGATAATCCTGGGGCATGTTGTGTAAGGGAGCATCCAAAACAAGGGGAGAATATCGTGCTTCCATGATTGGTGGAGGAGGTTGGTTAACAGGAACTCATGTAGTAGTTTGGATTGCAACCTATATGATTGTTGGAGAAGCGATAGAAGATGTGGAATGTAATATCCCTAAGGCCGAACCCAATTGTAAATGTAAATGAAAATGTACTTAAGCTGATGAGTTGTCTGACATCATTTTGTATGCACCTTTCATGGCATAGTGCGCGCATGTACTGCATAGTGAAATGATGAAGTGTGCACATTCCAGGATACCGCGTGCAACATCTTAAGTGCGCGTGATTGTGAGGCCAGCGAGCCTTTGTGTATATGGTATGTTTTATAGGCTGGTGAGCCAGTTATTATAAGCTAGTATGCTTATGTTTTGATTAGGCTGGAGAGCCTAGATGTTAAAGGCCAGTACGCCTATTTTTGTATATGTCTCATAATTAATATAAAATACATCAGTGCACGCAGACTGACCATGATAAAAGAGATGGGGGACTAAAGTCCAATGGTTAGGGAAAAGGAGGGGCTAAGTTAAGGAAAGGGGCTAAGCTAGGGAGCTTAAGCCAAAAAGGAATATTATATAAATATTTCTTAAATATAAAGTATGGATAATTATTTTATCCTAAGTTCTAAAGTTGGGGACAAGTGGGCCAAAGTAGCTCCCAACATGAAAAGTGTCAAGTTGGGGACATGCATACATATTTTTGGGACTTAGTTCATTTCCTATCATCTTTTTCCATCATTCAATCATCCAGTCAATCATCCATGAGCATGCACACACCCATTGAGCTATCTTTCGTACCTTCATGACTGTACTTGAACCTGTATCCATGGCCATTTTGTGAGGGTGTAGTTGGTTAGCTTGGGAGCTAGATTGAAGAAGCGGGTTGTCAGACCCATGGGATATTGAAGAGGCAGGTTGTCAGGCCCGTTAGCAATTCTTTGAGTGAGAGAATTTCTTGGAATTGATTTCCTAAAGGTGCTAAACTGGAGCTACAGTGCTCTGAGACTTCCTGACCGGCCTATTGTTGAAGCCCAGAAAGGAAGTGGGGTAGCTGAAGGACTGTTGAGCAGAGAAGGGGCACACTTCCTGGGTGGGAAAGGCATGTGGGGACTGAGGGAGTGTAGGATGTTAGTTTGAGTTGCCACCTATGACGAAGTCTTTCCTGTTGTCTATGAGCCTTTAGCCTGGTTAGGAATCCCTTTACCCGGGTGGAGTTTAGTCCCAACTTGGGGGTGACTCACTGTTGAGAGTGATGAACAGTGTGGTCTAAGGTTGGGAGGTTCGTGGAAGGTCTGCATGAAGTTGGTGACATTATTACCAATATAAGTGTCAATTGTGTGATAAATTTACATGTTGCATTGTTATTTACATGCTTATTTTTATGGGTTGTCATATGTGCGGTTATAACTGTGTTTATTTTTATGGGTATTTCCTGTATATGCTGCATGTATATGTTTATCATTATTTCAGTGTGAATCCATGTATTTACAGATGTATTTGTATGTTCATGTTTTATATATAATGCTTCTGCAAGAGTTATGTGTGTATGTGTCTTAATTGCATGCAGTTCGAAAACGTTATGTGGCATAGCTCAGTTGGATACTGGGTATGTTACAATATGTTCCGCAAAGAGAACAGTAAGAGTTCTCTGGCGTAGCGTGGCCCAACATGGATGGCTAGGGACGTTACAAATTGGTATCAGAGCTTCAATTTTCAACGCTGAGCCTAGATGGGCCGAAAAAATTGATTTGAAGAGAAATGTCACAGAGGATTTATTCAAAGTGGCCAAATTTCAGTTTGTAGAGCGTCCATGGTAAAAAAGTAACAGCAATTGGGCAGAATTGGGGAAAATCCCAAATTTCTATTTTTAAATTCATGAGAAAATGGGGAAATTCGGCCAAGTGGTGAGATACTATTGTTTTAATATATGTTCTAGCAAATTCAGATCTGGAATTGGTTGAATTTGAAGTTATAGAGAAGACATAACAATTGGAGTGAGTTTTATAATTAAAATTCTCAATTCGTGAATTGATTTTTGGATAAATTTGTTCCAGGAATGTCAACCCACAATGATTTGTTGTTACAGAGGTTGAACTGGTGCTATCGGATGAAATTGAATGAATTTCATAGTTGTAGAATGTCTATGGTAATTTGGACAAAAAGTTAAGCAAAAGCCCCAATTTCTGCAGCGGAATTCACCAAGAATTGTTGCGCATAAAAATGAGTGTGTGTAGGAGGGCGCACTAAAAATACATGATGCGCAATGAAAATCTTGTGATAGGTAAATTAGGCACTTCGCGGAAAGATATTGGCGTGTTGGCACGCACGCTAAATTTTGGTTCCGCACGAAAAAATGTTAGTGTGCAGGTGTGTGCGCTAAATTTCGGTGTCGCGTGGAAAAATGTTAGTGTGTGGGCGTGCATGCTAAATTTCGGTGTCGCGCAGAAAAATGTTGATGTACAGGACCACGCGATAAATTTAGCATTGCGCGGTGTGCACACACATAATAATGATGTGTGTGGTGTGCGCAGTGTTGGCACAGCGCAGTGTAGTATGGTAGTTATGCACACAATGTGGGTAAATGTGGTCACACAACAATTTAGTGAATGGTGCGCGCAAAGTATTGGTGTGTGGTGGGGCATACTAAACTTTGGCATGGTGCAAAGCGTCGAGTGAAATGTGCATGGAATATTAGTGCGCAGTACAAAAACTGCACGCGATGGATATTGGCGTGAGGTAAAAAAACTGTGCATGGTAAATAACAGCGCGTGGTCCCAAAACTGTGCGCAGTGGGTATTGGAGCGCGACATAAAAGTAGTGTGCGCAAGTTATAGGTGCGACAAAGAAGTGATACACAGTTGTTTTAAAGTGCGCGAAGCATGATTTACCTTATGTTATTGATGCACATGGTAAATACGAGTGCACAGATTGAAATTTGTGCGCGTGAAGTTGTTTGAAGGGTGAACAATAACAGAAAACCAGTGATTTCCTGCGACGTTTTATATCATTTGAACGTCATCTTTTTGCAACGTGTTTTTGAGGGCCTTAAGAGCATTTTTGGCAACTCAAAAACCATAAGACAAAGGTGTATCGAAGGTACACTTTGTCTCTAGAAATCAAATAAAAGAGCTCGGAGAGAGCTTTCTAATGGTGTAAATTGTTCGTCAAATGGAGCTTTCATGAGAAAGTTACAACACAAACAATGAAGGGTAAATTTTAAAACCCCACTATCTTAAAAGAGCCATAACTTTCTTCTCCGGAATCAGATTGACGCTCAGGAGCAGTCAATGGAAATATATTGAGCCATAGAAGACAATCCCAAAGTTCAATTAAATTTTTGGGCATGCTAAAAGTGTTTAATATGGAAAATAAGGAACCTATAGCATATCAGTTACAATATGGTATATTGGCCTAGAACTTCAGTAGGTTGTAACTAGCAGCCAAGAACTCAGCAAAAGTTGAAACTTGGACAAAGTGTCTATAAAAATGCATCCTTACAGTGCAGAGTTACGCCAAGTTGAAAAATGAACAAAAATATTTATGGGCAATTTTCAAATAGCCATAACTTTCTAGGGTGGATGAGCTATGAGGAGAAATGAACAAAATCAAACCTCCTACATTTTATGGTGAGAACAAGAAGGATGAAGATGCAGAGACATGGTTTATGGGCATGAGAAAGTATTTTCAATTGCATAATTATTCTTCGCATGAAGAAGGTAGAATTTCTATCTATCAACTCAAGGGAAAGGCATCCATGTGGTGGGATCGGCTTGTGCAGGTGCAACACATTAAAGAGAAAAGTTTTACTTGGAGAGAATTCAAGAAGTATTTTGAGAAGAAATACTTGACTAAGAGATATTATGACAAGAAAATGAAAGAATTCTTTGAACTCAAGCTTGGGAGTATAACCATAGATGAATATGAGAGAAGGTTTTTAGAACTGCTAAAGTATGTCTCTTTCATCAAGGATGAGACAGTTAAGATTCAAAGGTATTTGAGTGGTTTTCCATCCTTCATCAGTGAAAAAATACAGTATGATGATCCCAAGACATTGGAGGAGACCATAAGGCGAGCTAAATGCCTATATGATCAGCAGAAATCATGGCCAACTTTCCAAAATTCTTGGGAAGACAAAAATAAATTCAAGATGGATCAGAGGAAGAAGGGAACTAAACCACCATTCTTCAGAAATAATACTCAGGGACAACCAACTTATAGAGAACCCAGAATGATTGAAGAAGAAGTTCAAAGGCCAAGGCAACCACCTATTCATTGTTGGGGTTGTAAAGGAGATCACATGTTCATAGATTGTCCTCAAGGAAGTGAAAAAGGGAGGACTCTTCACAATGTACAACAAGATGAAACAGTGGAGGACATGGGCATAAATGCACCATGGATCTATGCAGCCCTGGATAACAAGAAAGTAGAGTATCAGTCACATATGATTGAAGTGGAAGGTATGATCAACAACCAAACCATTGCTATTTTAATTGATTCAGGAGCTAGTCATAGTTATATAGATCCTAATATGGTGGAAAGTTTGCATTTGCCAAGAAGAAAGTATGGGAAATATTGGTTGGTACAGCTGGATACAGGATCAAAAGAAAATTTAATGATACGGTTAAGTCATGTCTTATGGACATGAATGGAATGAACACTAGGGCAGAGTTGAACATCTTGCCTTTAGGTTCCTATGACTATCTAATTGGGATGGATTGGTTGGACCAACGTCATGTTGTCCTAGACTATCATAACAAGGAATTTACTTTCTTGGATGAGGAAGGGAACCTAAGGAAAGTGAAAGGAATTCCCAGGGTTGTAACCATCAGAGAAATTTCATCATTACAACTGAAGAAATGTTACAGAAAAGGGTGTCAAATATTTACAGCTCATATGGAAGAGACACCTAAAGATAAGGTGTCAAATTTGGAATATTATGTAGTCCTGGAAGATTTTGAAGATGTCTTCAAGGAGGTGTCAAGACTACCCCCAAAGAGAGGTATTGATTTCTCTATAAATTTAATGCCTGGAGTGGCTCCAGTTTCAAAGACTCCTTACAGAATGAGTACACCAGAGTTGAAGGACTTGCAAATGCAGCTTGAAGAACTCCTGAAGAAGGGGTATATATGCCCAAGTGTGTCACCTTGGGGTGCCCCAGTCTTTTTTGTAAATAAAAATAATGGAACATTAAGATTGTGCATTGATTTCAGATAGTTGAATAAAGTGACTGTTAAGAACAAGTATCATTTGCCAAGGATTCATGATCTTTTTGATCAATTGAAGGATGCAAAGATCTTTTCAAAGATAGATCTCAAGTCAAGATACCATCAGGTAAGGATTAAAGAGGAGGATATCATCAAGACCCTCTTCAGGACAAGGTATGGTCATTATGAGTTCACAGTGGTTCCATTTGGGTTCTCAAATGCACTAGATGTTTTCATGTGCTTAATGAATGGTGTTTTCCGAGAATATTTAGACAAGTTTGTCATTGTCTTTTTGGATGACATTATTGTATATTCTAAGTCAAAAGAAGAGCATGAGCATCATTTGAGGATGTTGTTTCAAGTGTTAAGGGAGCATCAGTTGTATGCCAAGTTGAGCAAGTGCTCATTTTATCAGAAGCAAATTCATTATTTGGGGCATATCATTTCAAAGGATGGGATAGTAGTGGATCCTGAGAAGATAGAAGTTATTAGAGAATGGTCAATGCCAAAGAATGTGACAGAGGTCAGATCATTCATGGGCCTTGCAGGATACTATAGGAGATTTATTGAAGGATTTTCAAATATTGCACACCCAATCACTTCCTTGCAAAGAAAGGGTGTGAATTTTTAGTGGACATTGGATCGTGAAAAGAGTTTTCAACACTTGAAACAATTATTAACAAGTGCTCCAATACTAAGGATTCTAGACCCAAATCAAGACTTCATTGTATGCACAGATGCATGTAAAGAGGGACTTGGTGGAGTCCTCAGTCAAAATGGGTTTGTTATATGTTATGAATCAAGGAAGTTGAAGGAGCATGAAAGACACTATGCCACTCATGATTTGGAGTTGGAAACCATAGTGCATGCCTTGAGGAAATTGAGACACTACATCATGGGGAAAAGCTTTGAGATAAGAATAGACCATAATGGTCTGAAATATTTATTTGATCCACAAACTCTAAATGCTAGGCAAAGCAGATGGTTAGAATTTCTGAGTGAATATGACTTTGATATAAAGCATATCAAGGGGGAAAAAGTGGTTGATGCACTCAGCAGAAGAGTGCATGAAAAGCATGCTACAACCATTAGCATGTACCAATTGTTAGGACCACACAATGTACCTTTTTGCCCATACTTTTTGCCACCATTACACTCTTGTTCACTCACATTTACACTCATATTATCACTTTATCCTATCTTTCCAAAGTTATACAACGTCTCTTCTCTTTACTATACGTTTAATCTGTTTTGCATATAATTTTACATCACTCTCATACTTAACCATTGATTAGAAATGTATAAGTGCTGAAATAGTTCAAACTGTAGATTAGCATTTGAGGCCTATTGCTAAAACAACAACTCACAGAAGCTGTTACACAGTCCATGGTCGACGATGTTGAAACACGATGCTGTTACACAGTCCGCGGTCAACAGCAACTCCTAGAAGTTGTTACACAGTCCATGGTCGATGATGTTGAAACACAGAAGTTGTTACACAATCCATGGTCGACGATGCTGAAACACGATGCTGTTACACAGTCCGCGGTCAACAGCAACTCACAGAAGTTGTTACACAGTCCATGGTCGACGATGCTGAAACACAGAAGTTGTTACACAGTCCATGGTCGACAATGCTGAACACGATGTTGCTACACAGTCCATGGTCAACGATGTTGAAACACAGAGGAAGCCATTACACAGTCCATGGTCAACAGCAACTCCCACAGATTGATTACAACAGTCAGAACGCAAATCCCGTGGCTGAAATAGCCCGCGATTTGCGATGTTGAAACAACATACAACAACAGAAACAAGAAAGAGTTGTTACTCCAGCCGTAACAGCAACACCTCACTCAGCACTCATAATAGCATTCTGTTGTTGGAGACTAGGATATCCTATTCCAGTTTAGAAAGTCGATCTGACTAAGAATAGGACTCAGATATACACCTGTAATTTTTGATCAATTGTATCGAAGGGATTCCCTCTTTAAATAAGAGGAAACCATCATTCGAGAGGATCCCCAATTTTTGGTACTAAGAAGGGTTTGCAGAGAAGGACGTACTTCAATTTCAGATTGTAATATGATACATTGATAGATGAATAAAAGACTGTTTTGAGCATCTTTCTCTAGCCTATTCGTTTCAGGGGAATCTTGTGAGAAGGAAGGGCCCACCTTCTTCACAAGATTCGCCCATTAGCTTTATAGTGTGCTAGTATTATTTCTGTTTATGCTTTGAGTAAAATCTGTTTTGTTGAAACACTACTTTATTGAACTCTGTCTTGTTGCTACATTGTTTTCACATTGTTCATATTTGGGTAACTATTAATCATTCTAGTTAGCAATCATGTGTGATGAATTTATGAAAGCTTGGTAATCAGAGACTTGTGCTGAAGGTTCCTGCTTGGGAATTAGGGTCCTGTTCTCTGTTAGAATTAGTTAGTTTTCAAGCATTTTCATGAGTGTGTTAATCAGAAACTTGTGCTGAAGGTTCCTGCTTGGGAATTAGGGTCATGTTCTTTGTTAGAATTAGTTAGCTTTAAATCATTTTCATGAGTGTGTTAATCAGAGACTTGTGCTGAAGGTTCCTGCTTGGGAATTAGGGTCATATTCTCTATTAGGAATTAGTTAGTCTTCAACATGTGCTAATTGCTCCAGTCAAGCAATGAGTTCATAAAGTGTGATGATCAAAAACAGGTGCTGAAGATTCTTGCTTGGGAATTAGGGTCTTGTTCTCTGGTTACAGAATAGTTGGTCTTTTCTGTTGCAGTATCTTGTGTTATTTTAATGTAATCCAGGATTCTTTAATCAATCATTTCTTTAAACTTTGAGCTCTACAATAGGTAGATTACTCTTCTGTAATTCAAGTTAGAACTTCAGTTCATTCAAGGCAAGTGTGATTAATATAGTTTTTACTACAACTTCAGATTGCTTTTGAATTTGAGCATATATAGTGCGTGGTTACCTTTGAAATAACAGACTTCCCTGGGTTGACAATTTATGTAGCACTTGATTGTTTAGATTAAATAATCAATTATAGTGACCAACATTTTGGCGTCGTTGCCAGGGAAGGTAATTTTAGATTTCAAAAGCACTTATGATTTTTCAGATATAAAGATTGCATGAGAGGACGTGGAGACCCCAAAGATACTGACCCTACAGGTGGCAAGGGTAGAGGAAGAGGAGGAAGAAAGACTTACATTGACGAGATTATATCAAAGTCTGAATATTCTACTCAACGACCAAACCTTCGAAAACAAAAATCCTAGCCTTCATTTCAAGCAAACTTTGGAACAGGGAAAGAAGTTTGGAGTCCTGAGACAGTCCAGAAACCAGTAGGAAACATTGAGGACAGAGAAAGCGCATCAGGGGAGTAGACAGAAGAAAACATGGATGAGTACAATGAAGAATTGCATCACGAAGAACAGGCAGGTCCTAAAGGAGAGGTAAATGATGAAAACTCTTTCTCTACATTAGGATTTCCTATTGGCGATCTTCCTAGAGGAGTAGCCCCCATGAAGAACATTCCACTTTCAGCACTACCTAATTTTCATGGTTTGTCTTCAGAAGATCCTGATGAATTTCTTTTTGAGTTTGATATATTATGCAGAAGTTATGATTATGTTTCCAATGCTCAAAAATTAAAACTATTTCCAGCAACATTAAAAGGAAATGCACTAAGATGGTTCATGAGTCTTGGGGGCCATGTAATCACAACTTGGGACCAAATGAAACAGAAATTTTTGAATAAATACCAGGACTATTGCCGAACAAGAGAAAAGAGGGAGGAGCTATTTAAGATGATGCAGAAAGAAGATGAAAATCTGGAGGACTTTGTAGAAAGGCTACAGTATAATCTACAAAGATCCAGTCACCCCAATGTAAGTAAGGATATTCTTAAAACTATATTATTAAAAGGAGTAAGGGATGACTGTCTAGATATGGTGAATATGCTTGGAAAAGGGGACATATATAAGGAATCATACGATGAAATTGTTAATTTATGCAAAATATGTTCAAGAGGAGCTTCAAGAAATAGATCAAACAGCAGGGACACCACATTTTCAAGAGTCCAAAAATCAGCCAGTGGGGGAGAAACAAGAGCCGAGATAGGTAATTTACTTGAAGGTTTTAAAACTGAAATGTTAAGCTCTTTTGCCTCAC
The DNA here is from genome assembly GCA_010110895.2 of Picea sitchensis. Lineage (NCBI taxonomy): Eukaryota > Viridiplantae > Streptophyta > Pinopsida > Pinales > Pinaceae > Picea > Picea sitchensis. The sequence goes on from SNQJ01S0028336.1 coordinate 51,401, forward strand.
AAATTGATACCCTGCGGATCCAAAAGAAGCAAGCAGAAACAGAAGCAGCCCTGTCCATCTTTTGTTCTCAATGCAGAGATAAGCACCCACGAAGGGAATGTCCATTGGACAAAAAGCCAATTTGCACCATCTGTGATAAAGATCATGAAACTCAACAATGTCCATCTTTACCAGGGATCAAGGCATCATTACAACCAACGGACGAAGAAGCTGAAGTTGTCTATCTGTTGACACAGAGAAGGCAATGGCAACCACGGGGACAAGGTATGAATCCTAACACGCCATTTACATCTTCTAATTATTGGAATACTTATCCTTCTTTCAATCAAATGAGTTACCCTCCCTATAATCAAATGCAATACCCAAATCAAATGAATTACCCACCCATGCAACAAACTAACCCACCCTTTGTTGATCCATCAATGTGGACTCATTGGCCTCCACAGCAACAACAACCATATCAGAACCAATGGAATCAAAATTGGAGAGGAAAACAACCCCCCTTCCCAAACCAATTACCTCAATCACAATTCCTGCAACCACTCTCCTTACCAGCAGGTACTCCACCAAATAATCAAATAATGAGACCCCAGCTACCTATACAACCTAACCCTAACCCCAATAATAAAGATGTGCATTGCATTGATATTCATAACCAACCTACAGTTTCTCTTCTCCCTGCACAATGCAACGATATTCATTTACGATCTGGGAGAATAATGGAACCTACCATAGCTGATGTTACCTCTTCTGATAAAGAGGAAACAAAAAAGCATGATGTACCTGAAGAGGTACAATCATCCTCTAACAATGTTGTTGAAATAGCAAAACCACCATTTCCTGAGCGTTTAGCCTTGACTAAAACGCCTGAGCCGCCAGCTTTCAATCTTCTAGGGGAATTACAAAATTTGTATGTCAAAATTCATCTACTACAAGCACTCCGAGACGTACCAATCTATGCCAGGACGATGCGAGACATCTGTGTTAAAAAGCCTCGTAGGAAAATTAAGGATCCCCTTACAGTTCATGTTATGGGATTCTTGTCTGCACTAATGTTAGGTAAATCTCCCCCAGTCAAATATGGTGATCCCGACCACCCTACCGTCTCAGTACAAATTGGAAAAACGATAATCCCTCGAGTCCTGGTAGACTTAGGTGCCGCTATTAATATCATGACTCTGGAAACCTTACAACTGCTACAACTACAAAATGAAGTCAGAGGCACCCCAACTATCCTAGAATTAGCTGACCGGTCCACAATTAAACCAGAAGGAGTCATTGAAGACCTCAGTATCTCAGTAGAATCCTGGAATTACCCAGCTGACTTTGTGGTACTACAACCCAAAACAAAGTTGGGGGGCCACCCTCTAATTTTGGGTAGACCTTGGCTAGCCACAGCAGATGCTTTTATCAGTTGTAGATCAGGTTCAATGACAATTTCAAATGGTTACGAAACTAAACAGCTTACCCACTACCCTCACGCTACACCCCTGATTAATAATGATAATTATGTATGGGTAGATTTTGATGATCAACTTACTCAACCCCTTTTGACTATCAGATAAGCTCTAAGCCTTAAAGACTCCACCGAGGATGAAGTAATTAATAATTTTATTTGCGAACCCTCCTCTGTGACTCCAGAAACTCATAACCAACTAACTACATTTTTGGAGTCTGATAATCAAGAAAACCTCAACTCGGAAAGCCCACCTTAAACATCTAACACCATCTCTTCTAAAAGCATACCAGTAGAAATTGAACCTGGCAAAACACTGAACATAAACCCTAATCTGACAGATGTTGAAACACAACAATTAATGAAGTTACTTCTGGAAAATAAAGAAGCATTCGCATGG